>CANXYI011987540.1:0-23696 GCA_948208565.1 Hura crepitans
GGTGGTTCATGAGCCTTAGGTTTGGTTTTAGGCTAAGTCTATTGTAGTTTAGGTAGATGTAGGCTTTAGCTTATCCTGGCAAATCATAGGCCATAGGCTTATAGTTTTAGGCTGGGCTTTAGTTAGTTAGTGCAGACCTTATAGTATCAAGTCCAAGTAGACTTACACTAGGGTGGTTTGTGTGGAATAGGGTTCTATGTTGCTTGCTTTTTTCCATAAGCCTATCTCTAGTTATCATTATAGCCTAAAAAGGTAAAGTGTATATAGTTGCCCCCACTTTGGTGTGTACTATGGAAATGCAAAAATTGAAACATTACATAACAATGTAAGAAGGGGATACTTACTTATATTGCCTGATAAGTTGAGTGTTAGATTAACTCAAGAGTTTGTTGAATTTGCATGAAGCTAAATCTGAGGAGATAAAAACCATGTGTTAATGTGGTTGAATCTATCATGAGATTGTAATGTTGAATTAATTTTAGAGTTAAATCCTTGGTTGAAATGTGATAAAAATGTTGAATTAACATGGAGTTAAATTTGAAGGATAAATGTATGATAATGTTTGTGGATTAACTTGAAGCTAAATCCATGGTAAAAATGTAATAAAGATGTCAAATTATTGTGGAGTTAAATTCAAAGAGCAAATGTATGATAATATTATGAATTAACATGAGGTTGAATCCAAGGTAAAAATTTAATAAAGATGTCAAATCAATATGGAGTTGAATTCAAAGAGTAAATGTATAATAATGTTGTGGATTAACATTAGATTGAATCCAAAATATTTCATATGATGATGAGGTTTGAATGATTCTAGATTAGCAAGAAACTAAATCAATCAAAGAATGATAGAACTATCAGATCAAGTCAGAGCTACATCTGAACAATTTTTAGGCTGGATATATAGCTACACGAGTGAAGGGCCACTATCAACATCCTTTCTTTAAAATGATAGGGTTAATACTTAAAGTAAGCAGGCCCCATTTTTTTAAGATCATTCAAATAGAGCCATGAAGAGTTGGAATTTCAAGAGTAATTCTTCAAGGATCAGCTCAAAGTTATTCATGAAGTAAGGGATGCTAGGGAAGAGGATTTTGAAAATCTCTAATAGAAGGAAAAGGTTATGGTTTATTCCTTTCTTTAAAGGGGGTAGAGTTAATGCTTAAAGTAATTAAGCTCAAATTTTTAAAGATAATTACCTAGTCTTTAGACCTATTGGCATGTCTCACTTTTAATGAATCATATTTAAAGCTAATTTACAGGATAAAGATTGAAAAAAGGGTAATTTGATGTTTGAGATAACTAAACCCCATTTAGCGGTTTGAGTGGATAAAAAGGCTAGTTCCTTTCTAACAACTCTCCTTTTTTCCTAACTTTTAATGACAAAATGGCTTCTCATCTAATTTAGTTAGTGATTCTATGTGGAAAACAATTGAATGAATTTAAAAATTTTGGAAGAAAAGGTTAAATTTGCTAGTTTGAATTTAAACTTAAAATAGATTGACCACTTTTGACCTATTTTGTTTTTAGCTAAATAAAACACCTTTTGACAATGTATACATTATCTAAACGTGGAGAAAATGGATATGTTAAAAAATGCGTTGTTAAGTTGAAATTAAGGCTAAATATAATTTATTAATTTAAAATTAAATAAAAATAGATAATCTAATTTAATAAGGATTAAGTTCACTTTATTAGTTTGAAAAATTGAATAGAACAAATTTATTTGTACATTAGTTAATAATGCTAATGAGCATTGGCTAAAAATTGATTTTGTTGATTAAAAAAACATATGTAGGCTTATTAACCAAAAATGACCTATATAGTTTTTTTAACAAGCCAATTTTACTTGTATTCTCATGTTTAAATGCAAATTTTAATTCATTTTTGTTCATCATTCCATTTTTTACTTTGATTTGATTATTTCTATGCCTTTTAGAAGCTGTGTTTTTGAACACCCCAGACAAACTAAGTCTATGCAGACTTAGTATATGACTTTTGATGATTAGGTCCATATAGACATTGTTAAGAATGGGTTCATGGGACAAATCCATATGAACTATGGGCTAATAAGGACTAAGCTAAAGTTATGGTCCATACATACATAGATATAGTTTACTATAATAAGTCCATGGGGACCTGAGCAACATATTCAAAATTTTTAACTTTCTTTTTTCGTTGTCATTTTTGTCTTTCCTTTTTCCACTGACTCTCTCAATCTTTCTCTTGAAAATAGACTTCTATGGCATCTCTCTATTCCTAAAGCTCTTTTTCCTTGTCTTTTAATGACACGATAGCTATCGGAGGAGGTTCAGTGACTCTGTTACTCCCATTGACGGTGGTTTCTCTATCTCCTCCTCTAGTGATAGACATTTTATTGCCTATTCTAAAAGGCTTCCTCCCCTCACTGTCGATTAATTGTTTAAAGAATATGGCTTCGATGAATGAAATCCACTATGCCAAATTGATGTCGATTTTGTCAGATCTCGCCTACCATGCTTGCTAAAAAATGTACTCCCACGTTAGTTTTAAGACTTTTTTTTGCTTGGTTAGTATATTCCCTTTTGTTTTTCTTTGTTATTTTATTACTTCTAATTCTTCAAGTCCATGTAGACTTGGTCTAGTTAGGGCATAGTTGGTCTATGTGTCTTCTACAGAAGTCTTAGAATACATGTTGTGTGATTCTGCATGTGGTAAGGTAATTTGGTTCGTGTGGACAAAATGTTATGTCGTTGTGAGTCTATGCAGCCTTATTTGTGTGTTTTAGGGTATATGTGGACTTTGTTTAGACCTATTTTATGACTTTTACTTATTTGAATATTCTATTATTTTTTAATTTCTTTCTATCGAAGTAGGTTCATATGGATTTTGGGTGACCTTTGTCTATGTAGACTCTTGTTAGATCCTATATATTGTTAGTCTGTGCAAACTCTTTACTTGATGGTTTAAGTTTGTATGGATATTATTCATGCCTTTAGTGAATTATTATTATTTTATTGGATACTTTCTTAATTTACCTTTTTATGCAGACACACCTAAGTGTGAGTGTACTCTGTCTAGACCACAATAATGGTACTCTATAACGCCTATTCTAATCAAAGATCAAGTGAGAGTTACTAGTTTTCACACTTTAGTGGACCATCTTATCGAAGGGGACTTCTATAGAGACTTACAGCTGCTCCAAGCCTTGCTTGATAGGAGGATAGACACTATGCACATGTTTCATCTATCCTTTAAAGAGCTAACGATCACCTTTTTTAATTAGGCCTTCATCACTAGCATGCCAAGCACTAGGTGGGTGATCGCTTTTGATGCTAGCTATCGATATCTTTCCCTTCAACTCTAGGAAGTAAGGAGCTTTTTGGGATTTATGCCTTAAGATTGCTATGGTAGTATCCAATGTACTAATCTATATGAGCTATGGGTTGGCACTAATTTTTCCAATCGGCTTAAGGTAGACAAGTATACTCACTGCTACATTTTATGCAAATGCTAATAGCAATATGAGTTGGAGCTTTCTCCCTATCTTAGAGTGGATTAAGAGCATTAGTTCCTAAAACAAGTGCTATTCTTCATGAGTACATAGGAGTTTTGATATGATAGCTTAAACTAAAAGGAGCCATCACTTTGTTTAGGGTTTCGTATCATGTATTTTAGTGAGTGATCTTCCTAAGTCATTTTCCATTTCTTTGTTATTGCTTTTCATAGGTTTGGGCCTATAGAGCATTACCTGCTACCATAACCATGTGAGCTAGACATTTATCACTGGTATCCGGTGATAGATAGGTGGGTTTGACCATCTTTGATGCCTTAGAATGCTTCCTCTTTGACATACCATCGCCATTACCTCAATTCCTAAGCTTAGACTATTGTGAGTAATCCTACACATGTAAACACATTATTAATAATTTAAGTCATTTATTGTGAGATTTATGCTTACCTATTTTTTTTTAAATTGATTAGGCACAGTAGGTCTTTCCCTTTGAGGAGATGTCTAATTTCCTCCATTCCAACTGAGAACTATCTCCTCAAAGGATTTACTGACTACCCTTGAGGCCTATTTTTAGTTCCTAGGAGAGAGGTGTTGAGTTGGTATATAGGCCCTAATGCATGTTATGTTCCTCAAGGTCCTCTTAATTCCATAAAGTTTGAGAGGTATGTAGATCATTTAGAGTTTATGCAGGGCATGACTGCAATAATGCCCGGGGATACATTGGTGGAGAATGAAGGAGAAGGTTATTCTTTTTGGGCATAAACTCATTTTCTTCCTTAAGTACTTTACACTTCGGTCCCTACCCCTTAAGTATATTTTTTATGTTTGCTTTGGTCATCTAAGTATAGTTCTTAATTTTATCTTATCATGTGGCCTCCTGGTCTTACTCCTAAGGCTGAGCCTCCTTCTTTTAAGAAAAGGGTGAAGATATCTCTTAGTTTTAGGGAGACTCAATTTTCACCTCTTTTTATGCATAATTCTCAGGGTGAGGTTTCAACTCTAACTGTTGATCCTTTATTGATGCCAAATAAGGTTGTTGGCACCTTTACTATTATGCCTAAGCTGAGTTACATGTAATATGGCATTAATGGGGAGTTAATCTTTATAGACCTTAAGATCAAAAACAACTGGCCAGTGCCTTTTGAGCTAATGAATACCACAGTGGTATGACCTTTATAACTTTATTTGGTTTATTGATTGGCTTATGTATGACATTTCTTTAGGTTTTACTAGGTTAGAAGGGCTCTAATTGAGAGGACTACTTTAGTGGTAAAGGCTTTTTGGCAAGCAATGGTGGATAAGACTTGTATCATCATTGTAAGTCTTTTCATATAATTATTAGTTAAGTATGCATGCCTGCATGGTATGCATGAAATGGGATGTATTGATCCCCCATTCTTTTTATAAAATGAGCTAAATAGGAGGGTGCTTATGCTTCGTGATGTTTATAGAAAGCTAAAGTCAGTGATGATTTTAGAGAAATTGGTGCTTTTTTTTTATGACAAGGACATAAAGATTGAGGAAAAAGAATGAAGATTATGGTAGCTTATTTCTTTCATTGATAGGCCCTTAGTTTTTGTATATACAAATGTTAAGAATATTTGCTATAATATGTACATTCTCTTGATTAAATACATATACACTTTTGCATATTAATAAGCAAAAAAGTAACATACATTGAAACTTTTTACAATAGGACAAACTATTCTTTATTAGTGTACAAAGAAACCTTTCTATCTTATACATATGACATCCCTCATAATGTGGAGTTCTTGAGGTAGCAGAATGAGCAAAACTCATTCTAGATTATTTATGTACTTAGAAGCTACAACTTAATAGCATTCTTTAATATTTCATGATTAAGATATAAGGCGTAGGCATTCAAACTTTATATTTTCAATGATACATCTCAAGCAATCTATTTCAACATGTATGGCCATATCAAGGACCTTTCTTCAAATGAACCTCTTATAAATGCAGTAGTGTTATTCTAGTTGTGACAGGAGATTGCCCTTTAATGACTATGGTAGGTCATGGTATCAAGATGTTTGTAATTCACGTAAGATCCATCAAAAGATATATTAACCTTCAATTTATCTGGCAAAGACCAACATACTATTTCAATACAAAGAACTTTGATAACCTTAATTAAGAGATTTTTAACTATTCCTGACTCTTTTCAAGCTTGCTTGCTTTATTAGGAAACTCCTTTTTGGCATTTTAGAATACCTTTCATAAAAGCATGGTCCGTATAGACTCAGTCTTGTATATAGCCTATGTCTACTTGATAAAAGTTCATATGGACATACTTAGGGTTATTTAGAAATAGTCTATGTAGACTTCAACATTGGTTTTGTCTATCGCATGGTCTATGCAGACCTTCTCATTTATCTAGGATTCTTTATCCTTGTTGTGCTAAGAATTGCATTATTTAGGTGTTTATAAATACTTTCTCTCTAAAGCCATTTATTATACTTTCACCATGTCTCTCACCTTTAGTCATCAATTGTCTACAATTTTAGATTCCAAAGCCACTTAGGATACTTCAATTCTTACTCCCTTCTCTGCCCTTAAATTCTTGAGGAAGATAAAGACATATCTAAATTTTCTTCATGCCATTTTCCACTATTAGGATCCCATTTTTCATGTTTTTGTCTTCAATCAATAAAAGATTGCTCCCACACCTGAACAATTTGCTACCATCATAAACTTTGACATTTCTTCAGATGTTCCTTTTTTCATCCCCTTTTTTAATGATCATTACCTCATGGATGTTATGCTTGCCTTAAGGTCTCACCCTTAGTGTCTCAAATGACTATTCCAGGTGTAGGCCTGATTTGTTTACAAACAATCTTTAATTTTGCTATTCAACTTTTACTTGGTTCTATAGAATAAGCGAATTGTGTCCTATTATACATTCTTGGTGACTATCTAATATTTATTCATGATGACAAGTATTGTGATTATAAATTGCTTCAAATTTTGATCAAAGTCTATTTTATGAATAATTCTTTTATCGTCATCATTATTGAGACCATCTGAGGATTAGATGCCTTAATGAAATGTGACATCAACTTTGTTACTGGATGTCCTTTGCTTTTATAGGTTTATTTTATTTAAAGAGCCCATTTGAGTTTTTCTTTGAATTTTTCTTTTCTTACCCTAATTTTTGCCTAGTATGCTCGTGAGAGTTTTTGCACTAGTTTGCCTAACTTTTTCTTAGGTGGTCCTTTTAATATTTTCCAACCTAATGAAATTTTTTTAGATGCAGTTATAGGAGAAGTTTTAGTTGATTTCTATGCCTCCAAAAAATGTTTGGAATAGATATGACATGAATCATCCTTATGAAAAAGGCTTGAGAGAAAGTTTAGCACAATGGAAATGTGGACTGTATAGCTTAGTAAGATCATTGAGATTCATTAAATGTGTTTTTTGGTAGAGGATTTCTCATTTTTCTTTAATTTGCCATTTAGGTTATGTTCCATTAATTAGGTTTAGGCATGCAACTTTCTATGTCCCTTATCAGATTCAGAGGTAGTTTGGCTTAAAGCAATGAATCCCTTCTAAACCTTTAGGCTTCCAAGGTGGGTGCTTGACATGGCATTCCTTATGCTTATATCTTATAATGCCTATAAACTAGGGCTTCATGAAAAGTACCTCCAAGGCTCGAAAAGTGTGACTGGGAAGCTAGGACACCTTCACAAGGCTCGAGAGAGGGTGTACTAGTCATTAAACTTTGACGGTTAAAAAAATGGGTAAAATGAATTAATTTAAAATTTTAGCAAAACCAATAATTCATTTTAGGCCTTACGCTAATAAAACATAGCCTCAAATGGACTTAAGCTAGGAATGACCTGGGATATACCTGGACATACCTAAAAATATTATACACATAAGGTTAAAAATTCCACTAAGTTCATTGTTGAAGAAATTTTAATTTTTTGAGGTCATTCGGTAATTTTTCAAAATATCCTAATTTTTTAAGGAATTAGTTAACTAATTTGCCAATGGAATTTTGATGTGAGATTTTACAGGCTTATAAGAAGGCCTAATTGAGTATTTTTAGAACTAACATGATGATTTTTAGGGGTTTGAATGAATTTTTAAACTCCTTTAAAGTTACAACTAAAAATTAAGGTTTTAGGGAGCTTGGGTGCAACGTGTCACCATCCGAGGCACCCATGTAGCACTATATAAAGCCTAAGCCATGTGGACATTCCACTTTAAAGCTAAATCACCATCCACCCACCTTACCTCCCTCACTCTTCTTTTTTCTTAGCCGATGCCATTGCTGACTTCAATCCCCTATTTTTTTTATTTTTCTCTTCTCAATTCTCCACTATTCCACCATTAAAAATTCTTATAATTAGGTAGAAAATATTCTTTAAGGCTTCAGGACTATATAGGTGATCATAGGATTGAAGAAAAATCCCTTAATTTAAATGTATACATATGGAATAAAAAAAGTTCAAAAGTAGTGTAAGTGATTCTTTCTTCCTTTTTATTTTAATTTCAAGTGATTCCTTTAATTCTAAGAATCAACATATTTTTAGATCTTCATTTTGAGTCTTGTATGATTTTCTATGAAATTTCTAAATTAGAATGTGGTTGTGCAGGTATAAGGCAATTAGGTGAGCAACAAGGGAATTAAAGCTTTTATGATGTAGGAAAGGCCTCAAATTTGATATGGGTATGTGAATTTGATATAATTGAATCATGTCATGATGTGTGTTGATGTATTTTTCCATGTAAATGTGTATTGAAATATTAGTTTGATCATGTAATGGCATGAAATGTTGATGTAGGCATGGCATAATATTATTTGGATGAGATAATGTGGATTGGTATGTGAAATTTATGAGAAAAGTGTGGGTATGTGTAAGACCTTAAAGTGGTTGAGATGTTAGCTATGGTATCTTGGCATGTAAATGGGTGTGTATGGCATGTATATAATGAGAAATTTCTTATGTGGCATAGGTATGGAAGATAGGTATGTGAAATTGTTAAGGAGAATACATGAATGTGCATGAACATGCTTTAGCTGAGAGAGATGCTTGATGTATCATGGCATGGCATGGATGATATGGCAAGTATGAATTTGTGTGTATGGTATAAATATGATATATGGTGTGTATGTGTGAAGAAATGTGAAACTGTGTATGTGTGAAACCATAATTATGTTGTGGATGAGAGGTATGGCATGATTACGTGACATGGTATACATGTGTAGCATAGTGTATGATGTGTATTTATGGTGTGGCATGATGATAACATTATATATGACATGAAAATGGCATTAGATATGTGTGATGAGGTGTACAAATATGGTGTAAGGTATGATAGGTAAGGTAGTGTAAATATGGTAGTAAATAAGTGCAAGAAATGCCACGTAAATGCCATGAAAGAAATGGACTTAAAATGGCCTAAAATGTGACTTAAAGTGTGCTTAAAATTGGTATGTAAATTGAATACGTGAAATACTTAATTGTGGTGGCAATGTGAGGCCAATTTTGTTACCCAATTAGATTGAATGGAATGAGATAATATATGCCCTAGAATGGCATGTTAGAATGGTTTATAATGGCATAAGGGAATACCTAATGAACAATGGAAATTGACCTATAACTGTGCCTCTAAAAATAAAATGGACCCATAACTGTGTAATGGAAAACGAACATGTAGAAATGACTTGTAATAGGGCTATGACATGGACATTAAAAATGATTTATGATAACGGCATGTAATGGACATAAAAGGACCTATAACTATCTAGTATAAAAATAAACCTATAACCGTCTGGTATAAAAAGTGACCCATAACTATCTGGCTAAAAATAAATTGAGGAAAATAATTGATAAATATATATCAATCACCTAGAAATAAATTATATAAATGATCTATAGTGGAATAGAAATAATTAACAAACAATTGGCACATTAGTTAGACACCCACTAGATGGGTTGACTGATCAACTAAGGGTTTGCAGTTGCTAAAGGTACTGGTCCTCTAGGCCTTTACCAGTATGATGATATAGGCAAGTACAGCCACTGAGGTCTTGATGATTAGGCCACTGCACTAGGTCAGTGCAACGACTGAGGTTCACTAACTGAGCCACTGCATAATATGATGTTTATATTTTTCTTTGGTATAAGTAGATCCTTGTTATCATACTAGATGGGTGCAGCCATTGAGGTCTACAAGCTGAGCCACTGCACTATAATGGATTAAGGATATAATGATATGATGACATTTTTATTTGTTTGGTACTGGGGAGTTTTAGGTCCCTACTATTAAACTAGGTCAGGGTAACGACTGAGGTTCACTAGCTAAGCCACTTAACTATGTTGTTATAAAGATTGAGGTCCAAAATATGGGCCATTACACATTATTTATTTCCCTTTTATCAAGTGTCAATGAGTACAGTCTAACTAGTTAGGCTTGTGTAATAAATTAAATAATGAATAATAATATACAGTAACAATAAGAATTGTGATACATTAAATAATGGCATCAGACTAATTAATATAATAACGAGATTGGTGAATAAAATAATACTATTTTTATAACAAAGACACTATTTGATACATTTTGCACTTATGGTATGTGTGATATATATGTAGGCTTGCATCGACATGTATTTATTATATCAAATTCACCACTGAATTTTATACTCAGTGTATCGATGTTCTAGTGCACAGGTAATAGAAGATAGCTATCTAGCCTTTGTATATTTTGTAATGTAGTGGTGACAATAGTGAAGGGTATATTTTTGTTACTTTTGGGGTTAATTTGATACACTCATATAAATACTATGATTTTTGGCTTAGCTAGCTTAGATGTTACTAGTGTCTATAAATTTTAAGCTTAAAGCTATTGATCTATACAGGCTTTTTATCTAAATGGCTTATTTTCTAAATTTTGATGATTGTGGGCCTACGGCCCTGTGTGATGATTGTGATAGTTTTGATAATGATATTAGAGGACCAGAAGGGTCCAGAGGGTGATAGGTGTAATGAAATATTATAAAAAGTGTGCTTTCATAGGTTTAAATTTGAGACATGTCACTTATGTAACCATTGTGCTGCCCAAAATTTTTGGAGAATCTATCATTGCCTATAAAATTTGTTTTTATGTTTGATATAACCTAAATGATAATATTTAAGGGTTAGACTAAAGATTTAGTCAAAATCTATCCATTAAATAAATAAGTCAATAAATGTTAAAGAATATAGGCTAGAGAAGTTTCAGGATGGGTGACCTAATAGGAAGTTGCACCTCCTATTCGATTTCTTCGGAATTTAGGTGGGGGCGTTACATATCTAGACTTGTGGAAACATTGTTCTATGCTGAAGAATGCACCTGATCATAAAGTTAGGGACACAAGGACACATGATTAATATAAAATTTGGATTATTAGTACATCAAGAGACAACAAGACACCTGTACTGAAGACGAGGAATGAGGATACATCTTCTACATCTAGAAAGAAAGCTTATATCTAAACTTTTAGAGTTTAGTTATTTGTATAACATTTCTCAATAGATAGAAGTTTGCATGCTAGTGATCATAACTAAGCATTTCTAACATCAATTGCATTTAAGACTAACCTACTTAATCTTCGTAACTATATTAGTTTACCTTTAATAGTATAGCCATTATCAATTAGCCTTTACAGGTTTCTTGATTGAATATTTTCTATATGTTCCCCTAACATTTGCTTAAAGTGCTTGTTTTTAGGTCACCTCATCAAGGTGTCCTAATTTTTGCCTAAGATTCCCTTTTTGGTGTTTTAACTTAGCAAACTTTTGAAGTACTTTTTAAGTCTATCCATGTTTATAGGTTTTGAAAACTTATTGCCTTTTAAGTCAAAGATTTTGACACCTTTATGCTTGAGTACTTTCTTTACCATGTATGGACCTTCCCAATTAGGCTTAAACTTTCCTTTGGGGTCTATTATTGAAGGCCTGGTCTTTTTCAAGACAAGATCACCTTCTCAAATTAGGCTTGGTTTGACTTTTTTTTTATTGTAGGCCCACACAATCTTATTTTGATACAATAGCATGTGGTAAAGAGCTTTCATCTAACTTTCTTCAATTGATGCCATTTGTTCATACCTATCCCTTACCCATTCAACTTTTAGCACTTTTACTTCTAAGATTACCCTTAGTGAAGGGACCTTTACTTCTATTAGTAGTACAGCTTCCATTCCATATACCAATGGGTAAGGTGTGGCATTTGTTAAAGTTCTGACAATTGACCTATAGCCCTAAAGTGCAAAAGGAAACATTTCTACCTAATCCTTATAGGTCACTATCATTTTTCGCAAAATTTTCTTGATATTCTTATTGGCTACTTCCACTGCACCATTGGCTTAAGGCCTATAGGGTGAAGATTTATAGTGCTCGATCCTATACTTCTATAGGAGCTATTTGGTTTCACCTTGAAACTGTACTCCATTGTCTAAAATTAATTGCTATGGTAGTCTATACCTATTGATGATATTTCTTTAAATAAATTTAGCCATCTACCTTGCCCTCAATTTATTAAAAGATTTAGGTTATACCTATTTCAAAAAGTAGTCAATTGCCACCACTATTTATTTGTGACCCCTTACTGCAGATGGCCTTATTTCTCATATTATGTCAATTCCCATATAGACAAAAGCCATAGAGAAGGCAAACTAGTTAACTTAGTTTGTGGTAAGTGGCTTAGATTGGCATAGATTTGCACTTGTGGCATTTTTTTTGACAAAGTTGTAACAATCTATTTCTATGGTCAGCTAGTAGTACCCTTATCTCATGATCTTCTTTGATAGGTTTCTCCCATTCATATGCAAAACACACTCCCTCATGTACCTCTGCTAATATCTTTTGGGCTTTTACTTTATCAACACATCTAAGTTAGACACTATTATAATTCCTTTTGTATAGCATTCCTTAAAAGGAAATGAATTGAGCAAATAATTGTTTTAATACTTTTTTATCCTTTTTAGTTATATGTTTTGGATATCCACCATTCTCTAATTATGTTTGAATATTGTGGTACCAAGGTGGCTTATTGTTCATTCCCACTTTTGTTGTGCTAACTATACCTGTGTATGTTGGATACTATAGCTTAGTGAAGTACATCGGTTTGACCATGTCTTCTTAGTGGGATCAGTTACTAGAATTGAGATGGCTAAGGCATTGACTACTTGCCTTTATTCTCTCAGAATATGATGAAAAGTGCATCTGTCAAACATTTTAGACAAGTTTGTGATTATTTTTACATATCTGCTAGGATTTTCATCTTTGCCTTCCTAGTTACCTTTCACCTACTGTACTACTAGCATAGAATCCCTTTATACATCAACTGTTTTTGCTTCTAGTATAAATAGACTTTTAATGCCATGAATGCATGCTTCTTACTCAATAACATTGTTAGTGGCTGGAAAGTCTAGCTTCCTTACAAAGAACATTCATTCATTTCCTAGACTGATAATTAATGCACTAGCGCCTACTCTTTTTTTGTTCACTACCCCATTAAAGTACATTTTCCATCCTTCCTATGACATTGCCCTTAAGTGTTTATTTGTCAATTCGAACTACTCTTTCTTGCTCTTAATTGGTTATTATGCTCAGAAAGTAGCTACTACTCACCACTTGATGGTCTTTTTGGTTATATAAGAAACATCAAACTCTTTCAATAATAGAATCTATCTACCTATTTTGCCTATTAGAGATGGTGCAGTCTATAAATACCTTAGAGGGTCATGTTTAGCTACTACCTCTACTTTATATGACTAAAAGTAGTGGTAGAGCTTCTTGGAAATCTAAATTACCTTGAACCATAGCTTCTCAACTTTTATATACTTCTGCTCATATGAGAGTAGCTTTTTACAAAAGTAATAGACTACATATTTTACCTCAAATTCATCTGCTTGTACAATGAGGGCCCTATGGAGGTCTCTTTTACTACAAGATATAGGATTAAGCCTTTTCCATATTTGGGTGGTTTTAGAACTAGAGGTTTAGTTAGGTATTATTTGATAGATTTAAATGCTTTTTGATAATCATTTATTACGTTCACATGGTTAGTCCTTTTGTAGCAACTTGAATATGGATTCATAGGTAGATGTTAGTTTGGCTATAAATTTGCTAATATACTATAGCTTTCTTAAGAATCCCTTTACTTCTTTTTTTGTTTGAGGAGCAGGCATTTCTAGAATTACCTTTACCTTATCAAGATCTACCTTGATATTATTCTTGCTAACCATGAATCCCAACAACATCCCCAATGTTACTCCGAAGATGCATTTCTTGGGTTGGGTATCATGTTTAACTAATCTAACCTTTGGAAAAAAAATTTTAATGCCTTAAAATGTCCTTCTCTTTCTATTAATTTAACCATCATGTCATTTACATAGACTTCTACCTCCTTATGCATCATGTTGTGATAGAGTTTAGTGGCTATTCTTTGGTATGTTGCTACCACATTCTTTAATCCAAAGGGCATTACCTTGTAGCAATAGGTAGCCTATTATATTATGAAGACTATTTTACACTTGTCTATCACTTTCATAAGGATTTGGTTACACCTTAAGAATCCATCAACAAAAGAGTACATGGTTGCCATGGTTGCACTATCTACCAATATGTCAATATAAAGCAAAAGGAAATCATCTTTAAGGTATGCTTTATTTAGGTTATGGTAATCAATGGACATTCTAACCCTTCCATCTTTCATTGGTATAGGGATAATGTTAGGTAACCAAATGGGGAAAACTATCTCCTCAATGAACTTGGCCTCTAATAGCTTAATGACCTCTTCTTTGGCCTTTTTATCCCACTATGGTCTCATTCTTTTAAGATTTTGATGGATTGGGCTGATGTGATTATAGATCAAAATTGGATGTTCAGCCACTTCTCAGTTGATGCCAAACATGTCTTCATAATTCTAAGCAAATATTTTTTCATATTTTTTTAATAATCTCTCAAAATTTTCTCTTCCCTTAGTAATAGTATCATGGGCAATTAATATATTTTTAGGATGTTCTTTTGTACCAAGATTAAATAAGTTCATTTTAATGCAATTAATGTTAAAGATGCTCATGTAATGATCTTTGGAATATGTGCTACCATTAAGAAAATATCTCGCAGACAAGTAAACTCCTATTCATTTTATTAGAAAGATAATTATTAACCATAAAGAGGTTAGACAAATACAATTCATTAATACATAATTCACTATCGAAAATAGGCACATCTTCAGTTAGGTAGATTTCTTTAATGGCTATGATGGTTGGAAAGATCTTTTCATCCCATTGAACTTGCTTTAGATCGCCTAATTCCCAATCTATGATGTCTGCAAAGATTTCAAACCCAAGCTTGTAGTAACCAGCTACCACTGTTGGTTTTAACGTCTTATCATACATTATCTTTTCTTACTTGACAAAGTAATCATTTAAACTATTCTCCTTCTACTTAAGGCTACCTTCTAGAATTGGGTCATATCCTAACCCTTTAGTGTCTTTCTAACCTTTAATCTCTAATGGCTCTATTATTCCCTGAAGATTCTTACCTAAACTAGCTCCTAGGAGGAAGTTCATTTTCTTTATTATTTTGGATATTATGAAGTCTATGTAATCCTTATTTACACTAGCAACATGAAATTCATTAAATGGCTAGTTCACAATGGCAAGCATAGATACTACATGGTCAATTATAGCCCTAATTGTGATTATGCCACCTTCATAAGGGAATTTGATCATTTGATGCAGAGTAGAAGGGATTCCTCCTAGTTTTTGGAACTAGGGCCTTCTAAGTAGAACTAAGAATGTGGCTGGAGCGTCGATGACTGTGAACTTGACTTCTTTAACAATAGGCCCCACATAGACCCTAATAGTGAAAGATTATTCAGCCTATCTTATTGTATCATTATAGGCTTTAATGGTGACACTAGAGAGCACTAAATCTTTCTTTTTGATACTGAAACCTACCAAGATTTTGACTAGGCATACATATAATGATGAGCCATCATCTACCATGGCATACCTAGTCTTTTTCCCATTCACCTCAACCTTAATGAAGAAGGGCCAATTGTGTTCTCTTCCCTCTAAGGGTAAGTCTTCATTTGGAAAGGTCATAAGTCCAGTCTTTTCGATCTTTAAGACTTGGATTAGTTCTATAGGGGTAGTAGTAGCAAATATTGAAAATTGCCTAAGGGCTTTAACAACTTTTTTCTTATGAGCTTGAGAGGACATTAACATATCCCAAATGTTGATGTGGGCCTATGTTTTTTTTAGTTGTTTTAGCATTTCATTATTTTCATCTTCTTTAATTTTAGTTTCTTTTTTAAGAAGGATCTAACAATTTTTATCAACTTTTTCCACCATTTCTCCCTTAACCTTAACCTCCTCTCTCTTACCCTCTTTGGGATCTTCATTAAAAGATCCATCCCAAAAGCTCTTGCTCTCCTTGAGCTCGCTTTCACTCTCATTATCCTAGAAGCCACTTACAAAAATGGCCTCACTTACTCTCAGCCCCTTACTTATCTCATGGTCGAATATGTAGATATCTTTTAGCATGTATTCTTCAGGTAGTCTAAACTTAAGATGACGTGAAGTCTGATACTTGGGTAGTGGGTTTAAGTTGGCCTCTAAGTCGGGTATCTGCTTCGTATCTTTGAGATCTTTTATAGCCTTTTTGAGGAGCTTGCAATTATCTATAAGGTGGCCTGTTCTTTAGTGATAGGCATAGTATTGGTTATGCCTATGATTGGAAGGTATAGACCATTTTGTGGTTAAGGTGAAAGAGGCTACAATTTTCTTTCTTTCACTAGTTTCCTCGAACACTAGGATAAGAACTTCCCTAGATTAGAGTAGCACTTCTTTTTATGGCATTCATATATGTTGTATTAGTAGTGCCCCCAGTATTGTTACTTGAATAGCTTGTATTGTTTAATCTTTTGGATCCTTTATTTTGATAAGCTACTTCCAGGTTAATGGCAATATCTTGTAACTACTCCTAAGTCATGATGCCCTTGGCTATGTGGCCATTATTCATGTAGTTGTTAGCATTCTAGATGAACATCTTGATCTGGTTAACGTCCTCAGGCTTACTCCCCATCTTCAGTATCTTAGCCCTCCATCTTTCAAGATAATTTGAGAAGGTTTTGTTAGGTTTTTATCCTACCAATTTAAGATCTTTCAATGTCACCTCGATGCTAGCATTATTGGAATACTGCTTTATTGAATGCTTATGCTAGTTCACCATAATCTTCTTTAACCCTTCTTTCTTGGTAATGGTACTAATCTAAGGCTTGACAAGTAAGGGACATACTAAATAAGCTCATAATTTGATCCTCTAATAGGTTAATGGCCCTCATAATGATTGTGTATTACTTCAAATGAGTTCTTGGGTTAGTAGTGTCATCAAACTTACTCAAATTAGGCATTTTGAACTGGAAGGGCATAGTATGGTCTGGCCTCAGGTTGATATCGTCTATGTCAATATCTTTGTCCCCAGTAATTAGCCTAATCATGTCTTCTATTTTCTCATTCAACTTCTTAATTTAGTTATCTTTAGTCAGCTTAGGTGGAAGGACTTTGTTATAAGATTTCTTGACCAAAGGGATGTCATCATTTGAACCCTGATCGTCTGCTTCATCTATCACCTCCTTTCCCTTATGAGTGGTGAACGTCTAGCCAACCTTTTTCTAAATATGCATAATGGACATGGCACTAGTAAAGGCTACCATTATCTTCTTTTCAATCTCACCCATGGCATTTATCAGGATAGACTTTGTGACAATCTCATTAGGGGATGTTGCTCCTCTGTTAGGTTAAACTTGTAATGGATCTTTAGTTCTACTAATACGCTTCCCTACTCTTTTCCACTGGGCGTCAATAAGGAATTAATGATGGCTACCAAAACAAGGGGTTATAAATGATACATGATCAATATATTAATACTGCATGGTATAAATGATGCATGGTATGTATGGGGTGCATGTATATGATGCAACAAGGATAAACACATGCATGAAACTTTCTTACCTTATTTCTCCTACACATGTGGTCAAGCTATTTCTTTTTATGTGGGATTACATAAATGTCAATATGGGACATCTAGGTTTAATTAGGCCTAAGCAATCTCTTGTATTTAAACCGCATGTAAAGACAATAGCCTATAACATTTAAATCTTGTTTAAGGTGAAATTAGGTTAAGCCCATTCTAGATAAAAGGCACAATGGGCTGAGCCCCCACTTCAAATAAGGTTAAATATAGTAGGCCCATATAGTAATTAGAATGTAGTCACAAACACTTAAGGTTATACAACCTAGAGAAAGTTGCTAAGCTTGACTACATGGGCTTACAATTTGGTTAGAAATGTTTTCATGGCTCCCATAAGTAGGGGTCCCTCCTAATAGGTCTTTTCAATCAAAGATAATAGTGACCAGTTAGTTCACTAGTTCATATACCCAAAGGTACAATGATTAAGTGATAGATATGCTAACAATTCGCCATTCTTGAATGAAAAATGGGTTCATGTTTTGCAACACCATCCAAGGTAAAAAGGGACACAATGTAAATAGAATGGAATGTATAAGACTAATAAAAAATTAGAATATTAGAAGGTATATTATTTGGGGACTTTCATATTCAATTCTCAGTCCCTAGTGGAGTCACCACTGTAGATTTATGTTATTTTACTAGGGATAAGGCGATTAGTGTTTGGAGTCACCACCTGGCCCTACACTAAGACCATTGATCTTTTGCCCTAAAATAGTTTGGAATTAAATCTTATTTATGCCCTAATAATATACCTTCCTTAATATTTTAACATTTATTAATCCTATATCATGTATGCAAGCATTTTAATTTAAAGCATTCATGTCACCTCTTCACTTGGAAACAATAAATTGCCATATATAACAATAATAAATGTATATTAAACATCTAGAAATCTAGTCATTCATTAGTTCTTATTTAACTTGATAACTACCAATAATTCCATATGAATTGGTCATAATTGTCTAACTCTTATCTCTAAGAGATTGGCCTTTGCTAAAATACATTTTTGTGCGCTTTTTATTAATGAAAAATAAAAACCATTTTATAAGAAAAGCACTAATTAATTAAGTAGAAAACCATTAATGTTACATTAGGCTTTTAGTGTGTAAAACAAGTTATTAAACTACCTATTACAACCCAAAAATAGACAAAAGAAACAAAAGGTACAAAACCAAATAAATTGGCTATTTGTCCCATTCTGCATCATCAAGTATGTATGGACTCCTTAAAGCTTTCGGTCTATGTCTGTGCAGACTACATCATGTTATAAGAGCAATGTCCATCCAAACCTCACATCCAGTAAGAGGGGTCTATCTTACATGACTCAAGGAAAATGGTTAGCAAGAGAAACAGTGGTCCATCAGGACCTCATAATAGTACTAAACCAAATAATAATGACATATGCAATACAAATATGAATGATCATGGCACCTACTCTAATAATAATTATGAATGTGAGAATGGAGGATTAATCATGCAAAAGAAGATACAAAGATAAATACTAATATTCAAAAGAACTAGAATTCAAGACATGTGTCTGTGTGGATTACATTTCTCATGAAAGGGAGTTTATGTGGACTTCTAGACAGAACACATATATATAATACAACCGTGCAAACCATAAAATAGAATATGCATGCATAAAACATATATCTATGCGAACTACACTCCTCAGGAAAGGGTGGCTATGTAACTACACATTAATTCTAAAATATCGACAATATGCATATTAAAGAGTAAAATAGTCATACCACATGGTAACAACATACAAATATGTCCACATGGTAAACAAAATACATTGAAACATAGAATACAAAGTAAATAGAAAATTGTTATCAAACAATAACCTCCACACACATCAAATCATACACATATTAAAACATTAAGTCTATGTGATTAGAGTGCCAATTATAGAATGGTTACATCATTTTAATAGGCAATTACTTACAATTAAAATAGTTCAAAATAATAACCTACTCCTATAATCGATATGGGGATTACATAGAATCACCTCATGTATGATTAATCTTATGAGATCATCAGTTTATGGAAATAAAATACACAAATGAATAACACAAGCCACATTTATTACCTTATAAATAAGCTTCAAGTAATAATGCAAAAGTAGGGTTTTATAAAGAACAATTATTTTTTAGTATGGGCTAAGGTCTAATAGAGTGATTCCTACTTTAGAGTCCATTTTTAGACTCTTGGAATAGTGGTTAAGAGCTTTCTAATTGCCTCTCTTTGATTCCTCCTAATTCTCACTTTGGAGGGGTATTTATAAGTTTGGTGTATGACTCTCCTAGCTAGAAGAGGCTAAATCTTAGTGGGATTTGGAAATAGAATCCAAATAGGAAGTTCATGCTTTTGGAAGATTTTGGTGATAGGTCTGTACAGACCATGGTCACTACATCCATGTGAACCTAGGCTTTGGGTTCACTCTAGTGGTTCATAGGCCTTAGGCTTGGTTTTAGACTATATCTATTGTAGTTTATGTAGATATGGGCTTTAGTTTATCTAGGTGGATGATAGGCCGTAAGCTTACAATTCTAGGCTAGGGCTTAGTTGGTTGGCGCGAACCTTATAACATTAAGTCCAAGTAGACTTGCCCTAAGGTGGTTTATACAAACCAAGGTTTTAGGTTGCTTGAGCCTATCTTTGGTTATCATTATGGGGAAAAAAGGTAGGGCATCTATACTAGTCCTTTAGCTTACATATCAGTAATAAAAATGATATGCTAAGTGAATTACTTAGTGGTGTAATCAATATAATATACATATACAACCATATTCAATTAGACATTGACAAAATTCACATTACAATGATAATAAATGTAACATGGTAATTATTTTAGCTCAACAACTCCATACCTTATAACAGTTCATGCATAACATAATTGTCTAAAACATTAAAAGTATAAGATCAACCATCATAGTATACCTGTGATATAACTAGATGTGAAATAATTCAACTTATTATGTTAAACCAATATTTTACTCATTTCATTTATTTACCATTATTATGCCAATGCCTAACAGACACTCACTTAAAACTAGATAATGAGACTACTTGACCATTTAAGTCATAATGTGCAATGGCCTCTAAGGCCTTACAATAGTCGCACCCTCTTATATGTGTACAATGGTCCTTTTAAACCCTTTAGCTACTATACAAAACCTGTGTACGTACAGTGACCCTATGGGACCTTACGATTATTGTACCAAACCTAAAATATATATACATATGTGTACAGTGGTAGCTCTAACCCTACAATTGTTGTATTAGACTTGTGTATGTCTAGTGGCCCCATGGGACCTTATGGTTGTTGTACTAGACCTATGGGCACTAACGTACCCTAGTAGCTACTATCTATCCATAGTTGATTAGTCAACCTATCCAATCTTTATTGTCTGATAGTATGGGCTAATCATATTGTTTAATTACATTTCTCTTTCTTAAAGTAGATTAAGTAGGTTTGATTTAAAATATGGTTAACACATGACCTTAAGGGTAACATTAATAATCTAGTCATTTCTTTTTATTTTATACTATCCAATTTTGCAAAGTTGTTAATCATCTTCTAACAAAAATCATTTCATAGGTTTTCATGAAAAATCAAGTACTGCTTTCTAGGAAAACCATTCGGCCAAGCATTAATCAACATGACACAATATTCTTGTGTCTATATTATCTTGATCCTTTTCTTGTACATAATCACATTAAGCCATACATTCATCACTATCACACATTTATTTTAATTATAACATGTCATGCAAGTACATTCCAATAATACTTTGACCTTATTAGCTTATCTAACATCAATGATGTATATATAATTCATTTCATACTTAAACATGACTATAACATCACATTAGGAATTAAAGCCATTCCATACTTATAAAAAACCTTCATAAGAGTCAAAAAGCATTTGGCTATACATAGATATATCTCCTAAAAATACCATTTAATTTCCTTTAACATGGCAACATACAAAAGTATAAATGATGTGTATATATATATGATAGCTATACTCAATAATACACAACTTTTCATTCACTTTAGCATAAAACACTAGTTATGAATATTTCTTATCATTTATCACATTTACATGAAATTCACATTCTTACAACATATTAAACATAATCCATAAATCATTTGACCATCATGGCATATTTACTTCAACACATATTTCTCACCATCCTTATAAAATTTGACATTAATTATAATAATAATAATTCATCATAATTCACATAATCAAGCCATAAATGCTCATATCTCCCATATATACACACACATAAACATTAATATTAGGGATTTCATATACAATATATATTATAAAGATTACACATACAAAAATAAGCTTTTTTACACCTCTAATCTCCTTCAAGCCTTATCTTTCCCTTTAATTCTCCTTTTCTCTTCTTTCTCTACATACACATAATAGGGAAAAAACTTACAAATCCATAATAATTCACATAGCAACCAAAACTCAATCTAATTTGATAAACATGTCCTTGGGCACCTAAAGAACACTAAAAAAATATTAGAACCCAAAAAAATCTTAACCAAATAAAAATGAGTTACTATTCACCTCATTCTCCCTCTATAGAAATACATAATTTTTTCTTGAGTTTCTTGCTAGAAATATTGTTTAGAGTCCTTAAAGGTGTGAATGTTGGTGTTCAATGATGATTTGTAGGGAAATTTTTAGTGTGTATGAAGAAAAAATGGAAGGGATAATCCTCCTTTTGTCATCAACTTAGGAGCAATTAGAGAAGATGACACTATTCTTATGGCTAGGATTCTTCCTCATTAAAATCCAATAGCCACCATTTTTTCTTTATTTTAACCTCTCTTATAAAATAATTAAACACTCCAATTAATCATTTGTATAATTCCCAAAAATCACATAAGTCAAACCCTAAGAACCTCTTTTAGCATATAATTGAAAATCAAGAAAAATCGATTAAAAATGTAACTTTTAACTTTATCTAATTTTATAAAAAATACTTCCTAATATAAAAAAATTTCCAGTACCAATAAGCTTGTTCAAATATTTAAGTATCAAGTTGTACCAATCTTGAGTCAATTTGAGTAAAAATGAAATATTTTTACAATTCAATTATAAATAAGTCACTATTCATGTGATGCTGTTGTAAAACTTTACTTGCATTTTCAACCATCTTAATGACTTCATTTCCATTTCAACCTTTGCCTAAAATTTTGTTATGATTAATACTTCCATTTGATCACTTCAATATACCTCGGATGTTAGGAACACTACTCTCATCTCAAAAAGTGCTATTCGTAACCTTAGGAATTTCGAGCATTATTTTTACTTCCCCTCTTAAAAGAAATTTCATCCTTAAAGTTACTTGGTTCAAAAAACTAAGGGTCTACTCTCTCATCTAGGCTTTACATTCCCAAATAGCTTCTTCTGTGCCATAATGTCTCTAGAGCACTTTTACTAGAGCCACTGACTTGTTCTATAGTTTTTAAACTTCTCTTGCCAAAATCTCTACTAACTCTTCCTTATAAGATAAATTCGATCTAATCTTAACCTTTTTAGCTAATAAAACATGTGAATGGTCTGATATATACCTCCAAAGCTTAGATATGAGAAAGACATTGTGTATTTGCTGAAGCTTAAGAGGTAAAGCCAACCTATAGGCTAGTAGTCCCACACATTCTATCCCTTTGTACGACCAATAAACCTCGAGCTTAACTTATCTTTCTTGCTAAACCACAGAACTTTCTTCCAAGGTGAAACTTTAAGAAACACTTTGTCTCCCACTTTATATTGAATATCTCTTCTTTTCTAGCCTTTATAAGACTTTTGTTTATCTAAGGCTCTCTTTAATCTATCCTTGATAATCTTCACCTTTTCTTCTGCATCTTTAATAAGATATAGCCCCATAAGTTTAGTTTCACTTAACTCATTGGAACATAAAAGAGTTCTACACTTTCTTCCATGCAATGCTTCATAAAGAGCAATTCCTAAACTAGTTTGATGATTGTTGTTGTAAGCAAATTTTGCCAAGGAAAGGTAGCGATGATAACTTCCTTTTACTTCAATATCATAGCTTCTCAACATATCTTCAACCACCTATCAAGCATGCTCTAACATGAACATCATACATAACTTG
>CANXYI011987575.1:0-18242 GCA_948208565.1 Hura crepitans
AAGTGCTCGAAAGCCAAATGTAAGTGTTCACAAGCCAAATAATTGTGCAATGACCCACATGTTGGACCCTACGATGGCTGCACTCATATGTTTACCTGAAGGTAAAATGTAATTACCTATGGGCCAAATGGTTATGCAATAGCCTTATAGACCCTATGATGGCTACACCCACCTAATATAAGCACTAGGTACCCTAGCAACTACTATCTATTCCTAGTAGACCAATCAACCTCTCTAATCTAGGTTGTCTAATCATATGGGATATTGTCTTATGTTATCATGTTTTCATGTATTTAACCATTTATATTGCCACATTTTAGCTATGATACTCATTTATCATCATGTTACACCAATGCACATAACTAAACTTTAGGTCAACTCAAATTACGTGCCACCTCAGCACTCAGCAAACCAATCATACATGATGCCAACAAATTTCATATCAAACTCATTTTCATTATGCAATTGTTCATGTTTTATTATCATTTTAAGCATATGCATTGTTACTCGTTATTATACGATGATGGACACTTCATGTCCTAATACAATAAGTCTCCAAAATTAATCACAATGTAAAGCAAATATGTATCATTTATCACCCGGCATATTGTCAAATAATCAATTTCACAAAAAGCATATCATAACATATTACCCATGCATACTTTTTATACACAATTTGTTATGTACCACATAATTTAATCCGAATACACGTACAACAATCATCGAACACACCAAAAATCACCACTCACTACTTCTCCTTCTCTTTCCCCTTCTCTTTATCTGAATATATAATACACATAATATTCAAAAATTCGTATAAAATCAACCGTAAACCAAAACTAAAATTCTACTTTTATACTGATACTACTGGTCCCCAAGGCACACTATGCAAAAATAAAAACTTGGAAAAACTCACTAAACCACCTTTGGTCACTATTCCCATAAATCTTGAACTAAGAAATCTCTATGGTTTTTCTTGAAATTTTTGCTAAAATTAAGGTCATGAGACTGCGTAGGCATGATTTACAGTTAAAAAAATGGAAGAAAACAAGCTAAAATTGGAAGAAAATGAAAAAAAAGTGAGAGAAAACCAAAAAAAAAAAATGTTAGCCATAGAGGAAAAATAAAGGAGGAAGATGATGAGATAAAATGCCAAAATTGCCTTTTTATACCATTTAAAAAATATTTTTTATTCCCCTTTTTCCTTTAAAAATTCATAGAAATTAATCCATGAGTCCAAAAATTCTCAAATTTTACCAAAGGATAATAAATATCATATTTTACTAGCCCCTAAAATTTTAGCTCAAAATTATAGGAAAATTGATAAAAACTATAATTTTTAATATTACATGATTCCCGAAAAAATATTTTTCAATCTCGAAAATTTTCGATTCAATTCCCCTAGACTTGTCAGAATTTTTAAGTATCTAGTTGTACCATTTTTAGGCCAATTTGAGCAAAAATAAAATATTTTATGGTTTAGCTTTCACTATAGCACCATTCACGAGGCGTTGGCATGAAAATTTTAACCTCCCTTTTTGCCCTCTTAATGACTTCATTTTCACTCGAAATTTCACCCTTCAAATTTTTTTATAATTAATACCTCTATCTGGAAGTGTCAATATAATTCGGATCTCCAGATCACTAAACACTCCTTTGAAGGTACAATTCATAAATTAGGGGTTTTTGAGGTGTCACATTTTCTTCCCCTCTTAAAAGAAATTTCATCCTTGAAATTACCTGATATAACTGTAGAAACTATTTTACCATTTGCTCTCTCCCATGTAGCTTCCTTAATGCCATGATATCTCTACAAGACTTTTACAAGAGGGACCAACTTACTCCGTAGCTCTTTCACTTCTCTAGCCAAAATCTTTACTAGCTCTTCTTCATATGACAAATCTCATTGTATCTCCACTTTCTCTAATATAGCACATGTATCAGACCTAACCTTTGTCTCCTAAGCATAGATACATGGAACACATCACGTATCTACTCAAACTCGAGAAGTAAAACTAGTTTATAAGCTACTGGTCCCACTCGCTTTGTAATTTCATATGGGCTAACGAACTACAAACTTAGCTTCTCCTTTTTGCCAATTCTTAACACCTTTTTCGATGGAGATACTTTAAGAAACACCTTTTTCGCATATCATATTGAATATCCTTCCTTTTAAAATCCATATATGATTTTTGTCAATCTGTCATTGCTTTTAACCTATGTTTGATGATTCTCACCTTCTCTTCTACATCTCTAATCAAATCGAGCCCCATAAGCTTATGCTCACTCAACTCACTCCAACTCAAAGGAGTCCTACATTTTCTTCCATACAAGGCTTTATATAGAGCCATGCCCAAGCTCACCTAATGACTGTTGTTATAAGTGAACTTAACTAAGGAAAGATAATGATCTCAACTTCCCCTAAACTCAATAGCATAGCTTTTTAACATTTCTTCGAGCACCTAGATGACTTTCTCTAACTGACCATCCATTTATGGATGGAATGTCATGCTGAAACTAAGTTGAGTACCTAAGGCATTATAGAGTTTCCTCTAAAATCTTGATGTAAATCTAGGGTTTTGATAAAAAATAATAAATGACAGCATGCCATGTAGTTAAAAAATCTCATCGATATATAGCTCTGCAAGCTTCTCTAAAGAGAAATCCATCCTGACTGGTAAAATGTGCTGACTTTGTCAATTTGTCAACCACCAACCAAATTAATTCACTTTTACTTCTTGTCATTAGTAATCCAACTACAAAATCCATAGTGACTCAATCCCATTTCCACTTTGGTATTGCTATAGGTTGAAGCAATCCAGATAGAACCTGGTGCTCAACCTTAACTAGCTAACAAGTAAGATACCTAGCCATATAATCAGCTATATCTCTCTTCATACTAGTCCACCAATAAGCTATTATTAGATCTTGATACATCTTGGTACTACTAGGATGCATCGCATATGGGGTATTATACACTTTTTATAGAATCTGCTGTCTTAAATCTCCTACATTTGGCACATAAAGCCAATCATGATAAAATAAATAGCCATCCTCATTGATTTCAAACTCAGAGGGCTTCCCCACTTAAATCAAACTTATAATATTGATAAGCTGTGATCATCCTTTTAAGCCTCTTTCACCTATTGTAACAAACTAGGATTCACTTGCAATTCTGCTAGTAAGCCTTCATCATTTAACATCTACAATCTGACATTCGTTGTTTTTAAAGCTAATATGAATTTTTTATTGAGAGCAATTGTTACCATATTAGCTTTCCCTAGATGATAGTCAATAAGGCCATCATAATCTTTTACTAACTCTATTCATCTTCTCTATTTAAGGTTCAACTCTTTTTGTGTGGGAAGATACTTCAAACACTTATGGTTCGTGTAAAGATAGCATTTCCCTCTATAGAGATAATGCCTTTAAATCTTTAAAGTAAACACCACTACTGTAAGCTCCAAATCATGTGTTAGATAATTCTTCTCATGTGGTTTCAACTACCTTGATGCATAGGCAACAACCTTGCTTTCTTGTATAAGTACACATCCTAATCCATTTAGTGAAGCATCACTATAGATAATAAATTCTTTCCCAGATTGTAGTAGTACTAAGATTAGAGCTTCTTTCAACATCTTCTTAAGCTAAAGCTTTCTTGACACTTGTCATCCCCATCAAACTTAATGTCCTTTCTAAGAGATGTGTCATAAGGGCAACAATCAAAGAAAACCTCTTGATAAACCTCCTATAATAGCCTGTTAAACCTAAGAAACTCCTAATCTCTATGGTGTTCCTAGGTGGTCTCCACTCTATTACAGCTTTAACTTTACTAGGATCCACTCTTATGCCATCTACTATAATAATGTGTCCTAAAAAAAGACATCTCATCTAGCTAAAACTCACACTTACTGAGCTTGGCCTAAAGCTTCTGATCTCTCAGCTTCTATAGCATAATCCTCAAATATTGCTCATATTCATCCTAGTTCTTAGAATAAATAAGGATGTCACCAATGAACACTACCCCAAACTGATTCAAGAACGGTCTAAAGATCTAATTTAACAAATCCATAAATGTTGCTAGAGCATTGGTAAGCCTAATTGGCATTACCAAAAACTCATAATGACTATATCTTGTTCTAAATATTATCTTCTGCATATTTACTTCCATGACTCTTAATTGATAATAGCTAGATCTAAGATCAATCTTGGAGAAGACACCTGCTCCTCTCAGCTTATCAAATAAGTCATCTATATGAGGCAATGGATATTTATTCTTAATAGTCACCTTATTGAGTTGCCAATAATCCACACATAATCTTAGGGATCTATCCTTCTTCTTGACAAACAAGACCAATGCTCCTCAGGGTGAAACACTCAATTTGATGAAGCCCTTATCTACCAACTCTTGTAACTACACTTTTAACTCTCTTAGCTCTATTAGAGCCATCCAAAAATGAGCTATAGATACTGGTGTTGTACTAGACAACACCTCAATCCCAAACTCTAATTCTTATTCTATTGATAACCAGGGTAGCTTAAATAGGAACACATCCTCAAACTCTGATACTATTGGTGTCTGGCTGATCTCTAGATTTATCTTGCTAGTATCAATCACATGAGCCAAATACTTTGATAGCCTTTCTTGATCAATCTCCTCACCACTATTACTAATATCACATTGGGCATGTAGTCTAATCTCCCCCAAACACTGTAACTTCTAATCCATCACTAGCTATAAGCATAATCCACTTCTCTCTATAGTCCATAACTATATGATGCTTGGATAACTAGTCTAAGCCTAAACTCAAGTCGAACTCATTAAATAGTAACTTAAGAAGATCAACTGCAAACTCCAATCCTTGTACCATCCAGGAACAAGCCTTATAAAATTTTTTGACTAACGTACATAGCCCTATTAGATTACTGACTCTAATATCAACATCAAGCATCTCAGACATTAACCCCCTATATTATGACTATGGTGGTGCATATGTAAGAGTTTGTGGAACCTAGATCAATTAAAGCTAAAGCAAGCAAATCAAAGACTCAAAATGTACCCGTTATGATGTCCAACATGTCCACATCATCTCTAGCCATGATTGCAAACTATCGAGTTGGTGTTTTACCCTCTGCCTTATCTTTATGACTACCTCTAGCTCTATCTCTTGTATCCTTCTGGTCTCTTTTTTGAGATGAACCTATAGGCTTGATTGGACAATCCCGAACCAAGTGACCTTTTGAGCCACAACCCTAGCAAACACCTTGCATCATAGTCTAGCACTTACCTTGATGTCTCTTACCACAATGCTCACACTATGGCACTAATGGAAATCTAGTTATGGATTTAGGAATCCTTAACATCTATGTCTACTATTTAAACTGTGCTCTTAACCTTTGACATGACTTTCTAGTCTGATCTTACCTCTAACTCTACTAAGGTCTAGTCTAATCACTTTTAGATCTCTTATCTACTGCAAGTGTAAAACTACCCTATCCTGTACCAAAGGTCCTCTTCTTTTGATAACTATCTCTCTTCTCTTTCAACTTGTGAACCATCTCTATAGAATGGCATACAACAACCGAAGCTAAAAAAAAATCCCTTATCTTCATAGGGAGGATCTGCTGCATAACATCCAGATTTAGTCCCATCTCAAATTTCTTACACATATCTTTCTCAATTGCCACCACTACCTTAGCATATCTACTTAGTCTCATAAACTCTTTCTCATACTTAAATATTTATCTCTGTCTCTATCTTAAATCCATAAATTCTTGCCTCTTCTAGTCAAGATAATACTCAGTGATATATTTCTTCTTAAATTTATTAAGAAAGAAATCCTAAGTCAAATCTACTATAGTCAGATGCTCTATGATGGTCTCCCGCCAATTCAAAGCCTTATCAACTAAAAAAATTATAGCATAAGTTATATACTCCTCTTGGGTACAACCTAACTACTGCATAATCGTCAAGGTCTAATCTAACCAATACTCTACTCTACTGGACCCATCCTTTAACCCTCCCTTAAAGAATTGGGCCCTATTCTTTAACAACCTCTCTAAATAGGTTTTATGAAAAACTCTTGGTTCTTATTGTACTAGTGGTGGTGGTGCAGTAGTAATAGTAACCACTGCAGTTACCTACCTAACTAAATCCAACATCTCCATTAACCATGCAAGTTAACCGCGAGATCCTTATACTGCATGACTAGTATCACTTCTCATAACAAACCCAGCCCTAGCGGCCTCTAGTCTAATAGTAGACGGAGCATGGCTCTTAACCTGTCCCTCATTATTTGATGCAAGCTAACTCATCTTAGATCTGTAGGTAAGGAAAATGTATTGTAAGCCTTAATAAGTATATTTACATGATTTATACTTTCAAATCCTAAGCACTCTTATATAACCCATATATGTATCAAGGAACACCTAAATTGAATGCTTTGATACCACTAAATGCCACACTTATGATAGAAAGGCAACCTATCCCACATCAAAAAGGAGGGAAAATGGTAAAGGCCTTATAAAGTAAGCCTTATTATCTCTAGTTAGTACACTTTTGAGTGTCTAACCAATTTGGGCCGAAGGGACAAATCCGTGAGGTGATCGAACAACTTAGGCTAAAATGGAAAATACTAAATAAGTGGACGGGGGTGTTACAATTGGTATTAGAGCCTGACCCTCCCTAGTACTATGTGACGAATGGGGATACTCGTGTCTTAAGGTGGGGTAGCCATGCTTAGGATGGATAGGCAACCTATCCCATATCAAAAAGGAGGGAAGATGGTGAAAGCCTTATAAAGTAAGCCTTAGTATCCCTAGTTAGCACACTTTTAGGTGTCCAAGCAACTTGGACCCAAGGGATAAATCAATGAGGTGACCAAGCAACTCAGGCCAAAGAGGACAATACTAACCAGATGGGTCGGGGTGTTACATGATGACTAGTTATGGACAAAGACCAATGAAATTGATTTGCATTTTTCTTTAGTTAAATTGAGCCTGTGTGTCCTAGCTTTTTCTCTTGTTTCTCTATTGTATTTCTATTCTTATCTAATTTCCCTCACATGAGGTCTTCTAATTTATATGATATGTAATTAGATTACATGGGGTTAGATTAGGATGAATAAATACAAGAAGCAAAATGGAGAAGAAAGCCCATTAAGAATGACAAAGAAGAAATAAATAGAAGTGTTCTTTTATTTCTTATTAGGTTTGTAATCCATGCATAACTACTTAAGGTCTGGCCCAAATTAGTTTCCTTTAGCTTAAGGAAATCAATGTAGTAAAAGTCCATAGCTAGATCATATATTTAATGTAATTAAATAGCATATATTTGATTTAATGATATTAAATATGTACGTGCATGCCAAAGCATACAAAATCCCTTTACATAAGCATACCAAAGTATGCAACCTTGATGAGACTTAATTGGAAGAAATCTCTTGATAATATAAGACTTACAAGCTTTCCATTAAAATGAGTTAAACCAGAGTTCTCTTTAGTATTGAGTTGTTGAGCATACTCAAGCTTATGCTATATTGGATATGTTTAAATCATATTAATGGGTCCATCTTAGCATGATTATTGGTTTGTTGAGCATACTCAAGGCTAATAATCATGAGGCAAGATTAAGGAAATATGTATATGATACATATACATCAAGTGTTGATGACCTAATGATCAACAATTGCATATGATGCAATTAGCATATGATGCCTACCATTTAGTTAATGGTTAGGCTTGTTGAGCATACTCAAGGCTTTAACCTTAACCAAAATGGATATTAACCCACTAGGAGTGCTTCCAATGGGCTTTCTTACATCATTAGTAAGGGCTATTAGTTCATAATAAAATAGTGGGCATAATGCGTGATTTTAAAAGCGTTAAAATTGTTGCATACATATACATGATCATACTCTAACATGCTATCATATTCACATATAGCATCACTACCATAATGTCTTGCAAACTTGAATTTATGCCAATGTTAACTAATCTAAGAATAGTTCTCATTAGTGAGAAGATAGATATATGATGGACATAGATATTCCACCTCTTTTGATTGATAAAAATTCTAGCTGGGTGTTAGAAGCTTTTTCAAAAGCATATGGGGATGGCAATATGATTGCCTTTATGTCTTATAGACTTTATAAAGTGCATAGGCATGTGATACTCAAATCAATAAATATCATCTTATGAAATAAAAGATATGTGATATCTAAGACATTATTTCATTTGAAGATAATTGAGGACACTTCAAGAGTTGAAAGTGTTTGGCTTCAATTCCATAATTTTATGATATATTAGAATTAAGAGTTAATTATATAATCACAAAAACATGGTAATCTGATTAAGACTTTTTTTGTTGAGAACAAAAATTATAGTTTAATTAGTTGAAAGCCCATGGATGAAGAAAGAAACTGATCTCAAAACTAAGAACTGCAAAGTTTACCTTATGTGTCCAATGAAAAAAGAGCATGCGATGCTTCAACTCATGTATTAATATTATTAAGATTAATACAAGTAAAGGTGATGTTGACCTATAAGTAGCAAATGGAGCAAGAGTTACTGCATTAGCTATAGGAACATATCATTTGTATTTACTTTTAGGACTTGTATTAGAACTTGTTAATTGTTATTTTGTTTCTTCCTTAAATAAGAACATTATTCCTTTATCTTGTCTTGCTGAATAAGATTTTAATATTAACATTAATAAGACCAATGATTGCTCAATTTATAAAAACAATGTAATCTATTATTCTAGATTTAATTTAATGGAATTTATGTTATTAATAATCAAAAGAAACTCTATAATATTAACACAAAGAAATAAAAGGCGGATAATTGAAACAATCTTTCTTATGGCACTGTCATTTAGGCCATATTAGTGAGAAGCACATGTCTAAGTTACACAAGTCTATAATGCCCAGTATTTCCTGAGTTATGAATAGTGCTTCTCGAATAATGAATAGTATTTCTGAAGACCTAGGTCACACTAATGTTACTTAATAGAAGTATTAATTATAACATAATTATGAGTGAAATTTGGAATGAAATTGAAGTTATTAAAGAGTTAAAAATGCAAGTAAAGTTTTCCCTACGGTATACTATGAATAGTAACTCAATTAAAACTGAACAATAAAATATTTTAAAAATTGCTCAAAATAATTTGAAAATAGCATGACTTGATGCTAAAAAATTCTAACTAAGCCAATATTCCTAGATTTAGAATTTTTTGACATCGGGAAGTGAATTAACGAAATTAATTAAAGTGGAAATTAATTATTTTAAATAGTTCCTCTTAGAATTAAATTATGAATTTCTCAAAATATTTAAATCACCTACTTTTCTAATTATTAGCACCAAGAAAGATTTAAAATGACCTTTTAAAATCGTAAAATGAATTTCTAAAGAGAATTAAGGCTAGAATTTTTAATAGCCTTAGGATATGCCACTTGTCACACATCTAACCATTCTCCTACACTTATATAAAATAAATTTTAGTTCAAATAAAAAATTCTTCCTTCTTTTTCTTCCTCCCTCATCTGACACCATCTCCACCTTCTCTCTTCATTTCTTTTTCTTCTTTAATCCATGTATTCCACCTTAATTTCACTATAATTCTATGCTAAATTAAACTCCACCATCTCTACATACATATTCTACCATCAATTTGGCCTAAGCAAGGCTAAAAAGTGAGAAAGTGCACTTAAGTGAATAGTGCCACCTTTGCATGTAAGTGTTTAATTTTTTACTTTCATATTTTTCTAAGGTAGAATTTAGTGTATATAAGATATATCTATGCTTAATTTTAAGTTTGGATAGTGAAGGAATTCATTTTGAATTTTCTAAGTTAATATTGGATATGTTTATAGAGAAAGAAGGAAAGGTGGGTGAGAATAGCAAGGACAAGGCTTAAGTAGTGTATTTGGAGGATTTTGGCATTAGTTTCAAATGAAGTCAATAATATATACCTTGGTTTATGTTGAATGTTTAAGTTTAAGTGTATGTTTATTGTGTGTAGGGGCATATGGATGTGTTACTAAGCATGATCCAAGGCCTAATTATAATCTAAATTATGCTAATTGAATGTTTAGGAGAGATTAAAATGGATGAAGTAATTAAAAATGAAAGGTATTAGATGGTGATGCTTATGGTTAAAATGCATACTTTATGTGTACATTGGTGTATGTTTGAGGTTAGGCTTATTTAGGGTATGTATGACTCTAATTGTATGTTTTGAAATTAGAAAGATAATGGTACTTATGGCCAAAACATGTGTGCACTGGAAACTATGAAATGTCAATGTGATTTAGTGTGCAATAAGACTAATTATATTAGCTAAATTATGCAAAACATGATAAATGAGATATAATTATTTTGTATATGAGAGTAATGTGTACGACTAAATGATTCATACAAGTAAGTAAAGCATGATATATGATTTGACGGTAATCAATGTGATGTTTAATCATGAAATCACCAATAAAGAGATTAACCTTGTAAAATAGGACTAAGATAACCCTTAACTATGTGTGGCTGAATGGTATCTTGAATGTGAAAGTAAGTGTGTCTGAATGCATAATTGTATGAGAAGGTATGTGTAAGGAAAAGTGATGATATAGGTATCATGGAATGACATCCTATAAAGAATTATGCGAATACATGACCTTAAAACAAAGTAAAATGATGAAATAATATTATATGGAAACAAATGAAAGGAAATGAACATTAACTTCTAAGGCATAAAACACTAAACTCTCACATAAACATGGACTCATAAAAAGGAGTTAAGGCCCATATTAGTTAGATAACTCATTAGATGGGTTAACTAGTCAACTAGGCACTTAGCAATTGCTAGGACACTAGAGTGTCCTATATTTATGCTGGGTGTGGCCATCGAGGTTCTAGATAAGAACCCCTACAAGGTGCAACCACCATAAAGGTCTATGAAGGCCATTACACCTATGTTATGTTATGATTATGCTATGTTATCATGGGTGTAGCTATAGAGGTCTAGAATAAGGATCCTAGCACACTTTTTAAGATGGGTACGGTCGTTGAGGTTTAAGATGAGAGTCCCCATACATGGATCATGTTATGTTATATAGGTGTAACCATTAAGGTCCAAAATGAGGGCCCCACACACCTTCAAATCCCACTATCTAGTTCTCAGGACATAATCTCTCAAGTATAGGCCAAACTAATAAATACTAGATTTAGACTAGGATAAGTATATAACTAGATATAGTAAATTGATAATTTAAACTGAAGATATAAATTGATAATACTAAAAAAATGCATGGTAAGTAATGAGACATGAATGGCTAAGTTTGATTTAAACATGTTAATGTGAATTTTTATTTACTAATTATTGCACATGTTTGGCATGTTTGTGTTTAATGATGCATTTGCATATATCAATAAAATGTATGTTTTATTGAATTAACCACTAAGCATATGGTTAGTGTATTGATTTTTTGATGAATAGGTTGTAGATAGTTCATGCAACTCAGCCTCACTAAAACAGTGTAGCAGCTTAATCATATACCTCTAGGTACCTATATGTGCTTTTGAATATTTTGATATGATGTAATATATAGAATGGCACCCATGTATAGCTTGGGATGGATTCAACCAAGTTGATGTAAATTGAGATCAAGAATTGTATAAGTAACCATAATGTATACACTTCTAATAAATGTTTATGCATATAAACTGTATGCTTGCATGAAGTGAGACCTTAATGTATGTATGTGTAATTATGTGTGTGTAAATTGCATGTGATGAGTGGGCAATGATGCCTTATGATATGAGTGAAGCTGATGAGTTTATAGTGGATCAAGAGGATCCTGCAATGATAGATGAAGGTTGGAAATGTTATAGAAGTTTTTTTATTGCAGGTTACAATTTTTGGTTTTGACTTTAGAGAGTCATTATGCTACTAGATTTTTTGTTAAATAAATCCTATAGTAAACCAATTAAAAAGGTTTTAAGAAGAAAAGGTAGTAACGTGCCATCTCCTAGTCGATCCAATATCGAAATGGTTAAAGCGTGTCACATTTAAGTGGTATCATAGCAAGTTTTGGCATTTCTAGGTATATAAAGTTGCATGGGTGCCATAAGACTAGGATTATGCATTATATAAGGCTACACTACTCGAGGCTGATAATTATTTCTTTTGTAGTAATTCGAGATAAGCGAGCACACCGAACTAGGTGGTGATAATGAGGTGGAAAGTCATATGCCGACTATAAGATGTGCCTAATAGTTTAAAGGCCCTAGTGCCCAATGATGCTGCACAGCCAACCCTCGTACACACACAATTGGTGCTATTGCAATAGATGGTAGATTTGCTTAGGCAAGCCACTATTGTAACTACTTCACCTCTACCACCGACACTAATACAACACCCACCATCTCAAGCATTGTAGAAATCTTACATAGAAAAAGCAAAAAAGATGGGGGTAATAAATTTCTTTGGAGCACAAATTAATGATTCTGCCATAGTAGAGTATTGGTTGGAGAGGACTATCAGGATCCTACGGTAGTTAATATGTACACCAAAAGAGAACATGATTTATACCACTTCTCTATTACAAGATGAAGCATTTCACTACTGGGAGATGGTGACAGAATATAAAGTGGCTGAAGATTTAAATTGGGATCTCTTTTTATGAGAATTTAGGAAGAGGTACATTTTAGAGACTATTTAGAGAAGAAGAGGCAAGAGTTCTTAGATCTAAAATAAGGACGAAGATCTATATCTAATTATAAGAAGGATTTTGCTCAACTTAGTAGATATGCAAAGGAGATCATGCCTACCAAAGAGGAAAGATGAAGAGGTTTGAAAATGGTCTCAATATAGATATCCAATAACATGCAGTTGTGTTAAAGATTAGAGAATTTACCTCCTTAGTAGCCGCTATTTACATAACAAAGGATATTATGAAAGAAATAATGAAGAATTTTGTAGTACCCCTAAAATATTTCAAAAAATTTACCTATAATTGTTCGGTAGGGCTAAAAATGACTTGTAATTGTCTAAGTCAAAAATTGACTATCTGATAAAAATTATAATTGCCTATTTTTCAACTTGAAATATTATAAAAAGATGATTAGCAAAGAAATAAACTTAAAATGAAGTCAAATGACCCATTAGTTAGACACCCCCTGGATGGGTTAACCAGTCGACTTAGGGATTAGTAGCTGCTAGACTATCTATTTATCAGACTAGACCATTGCAATGGCTAAGGTCCATAATTAGGCCACTATACTAGTCTACGGGGTAGAACACTATATTGCTAGCATATTTGTCTATATATCAGACTATGTTGGTGCAGCGGCGAAGGTCCCTAGAGGGGCCACATCACTAATTTGCTAGGCAGACCTAGATGAATAATTTGACATGATAAGTTGCCATTGGGAGGTCTATAGACTAATCCTTATGCACAGTTGCTCATTATTTTGCCCTTTGGGCAGCTCCTATGAACTGATCCCTGTAGTTATATTAGGTCAAAGCAGTAGTCGGGGCCCAAAATGCGGGCTACTGCACACTTTTTATGACACCCTTTACTCGATGTGTACACCAAACCCGAATAGAGAGTGCACATGCATAACAATATCTAATTCCACTACCCATAAAACCCAAATAAATTAAAAATTTTATTAATTAAATGTTTCTTTACTTATGGAGTTGTAAAAACACTAAAACCATTTGGCATGCTTTACGAGGCAAATAGTGAGGTCATTGTGTCAAATATTTGACAGCATAACGGCTATACCGAGCCACTTTCCCAAGTAGTAAACTTGTTAAAAACACTTCTATTCATGTCCCTTTTATTTTCCTTAGATCGATCAAATCGAAGCAGCCTAAGACTCAACTTAAGCCTTACTCCTCAAGTCTCAAAAGATAAGAAGGAAGCTAAAGGAATCTAGGGTCGTTCCTTTTTTATTAGCCTAAGAGGTGTGAGTTAGGCACCACAAGGTAGGAGTCGCCACCCAACTGAGTCAGGAAATACCTTGTAGGGCCAAAACCAGAGCGGTTTAGAACCCTACTCTTATTTATACCTCAAATTAATACGAAAATTCATTTTAAATTATGACATTATTCCTTTTCTCAAGTGATATTTTGCAATTAAAGTAAATCACAGATTCACATAGAAGAAGTTATAGAATATATTTATAAAAAAATAAATAGGTGCTTGGTAACAAAATAACATATATGAAATCGGGCAATTGATTATTTCGAGAACTTTAGTTCTCTCATGCCAATTTTAGAAAATGGATTTTATTGTAGTGACCTTTTATTTAAAATCTGATGATGGGTTTAAGAACTTTTGTTCTCGCACGCTAATTTGGAAAGATGAATTTTATTGTGGTGATTTTTGTTTGGAAGAATGGTTTGAGAAGTTTGGTTCTCAAATGTCAATTTAGAAAAATGAATTTTATTGTGGTGACTTTTATTTGAAAGAATGGTTTGAGAACTTTGGTTCTTAAATGTCAATTCTAGAACATAGATGTTATTGTTATAATTTTTATTAAGAAAGAATCAGAATTTATTTTATTAGCAAAACACCAATTTATTGGGTAAAAATATGATTTTGATTATTATTTCTTTTTAATGTGTAAAATCATTTTTCTATCTAATTCGGTGTTCGTGAAATATTTCGAGATTAGAATTAGAAGTATCATGCATAAATCGGGTAATGGATTTGATTTGAGAACTTTGGTTCTCACATGTTAATTTTTAGAAAATGATTTTATTGTGACTTTTATTAAGAAAAATCAAACCCGTTTTATTAATAAAACACCAATTAATTAAATAAAAATATTTTGGTTATTTTTCTAATTGCGTGAAAAATCATTTTTCTAATTATTACAGCATTCACGGAATATACAGGGAAATGATTCAAAAATAAAAAAATAGAAGGCAATTACCTAAAATATAATCTAACTGAATAAAAAAAATAAAATTACATTTTGGGACACCTAAAATACAATCTAACAAGCAATAAGGAAATAATCAAAAGTAATCAGCCCCCAAATAAATTATCACATCTAACTGGTAGATGGATAATGCAAAAAAAGAAAAATAAAATAGCAAAAATAACAAAAATAATATTTTTGGATGTGAAGCAAAAATAAAATAATAGACAAAAATTAAATGAAAATAAGCCATCTCACAAATGCAAAAAAATATATGGCACAAATAATTTATCACATCTAACTAGTAGATGGATAAAATAGAAAAAGAAAAAAATGAAAAATAGAAGCAAAATAGGTCGGTCAATACACAGGTATATTTGCCTTTAGAAAGATCTCGAATTGGATTGAAAACAGTGCTTGAATCTTCGAAAAAAACCCAAAAAAATAGAGTTGGAACAGTGTTTTTGCCTTTTTTATGTATTTTCTCTCTCTAAAAAATTTTCTATCTCCTTAAAAATGACCAACCTTGGCTCAAAATAACCTATTTGGTTTTTATACACATTTCTCAAGGCACAAAATAGGCATTTTAAGTTAAAAACGGCAATTTTCAGCTTAATAATGGCCAAAACGGCCATTTCTAGGAGCCAAACACCCTTTTTGGGCGAAAACGGCTAAAACGGCCATTTTCAACAACAAAATGATTGTTTTGGCCGTTTTGGGCCCAGAACGGGTGTCCCGCATGCAAGAACATCCCATTTTGGGGCAAAACATTCGTTTTAGCCATTCTGGGCCTAAAACGGTTGTTCCCCTTATGAGAATGGCTTGTTTTCTTCAAAACGACCGTTTTCTCTTAGAAAACGGCCGTTTTCGATTTTTTTTAAAGAAAAAGTTTTGAGATCTTATATTTGGAGGACAAATCTATTTTTGGGATTTTTGTCCTTTTCATCATCATTAGGCAAACCAAACCTAGGAGCCCTAGAGACCCAGTGTCTACAATTGCCCCCAACTTTAGGGAGGCAACTACAAAGTGTGTGAGGTGATCTAAAGTTCAAAAAGGAAAGAGACACGTACCTCGGGGTCATCTTTCTATAAAATTCACTGGGACTAGAGTTAGTAAGGTTTGGGCAATGCTAGGATGTTGCACCCAGGGTTGATTTGGTTCAGGTAGTGCTAAGACATTGCACCTAAAGGTTGGTTGGCTCAGGCAGTGCTAGGACGTTACACTTAAGGTCTAGGCAGTGCTAAGACGTTACACCTAGGGTTGATTTGGTTCAGGCAGCGCTAAGACGTTGCACCTGAAGTCGGGCAGTGCTAAGACATTGCACCTGAAGGTAGGTTAGCTCAGGCAGTGCTAGGACGTTGCACTTGAAGTTGGGCAATGCTAAGACATTGCACCCAAAGGTAGGTTGGTTCAAGCAATGCTAGGACATTGCACCTGAAGTCGGGCAATGTTATGATGTTGCACCTAAGGGTAGGTTCATTCAAGTAATGCTAGGACATTACACCTAAAGCTGGGTAGTGCTAGGACATTGCACCCGAAGGTTGGTTGGTTTAGGCAGTGCTAGGATGTTACACCTAAAGGTTGGTTAGTTTAGGTAGTGCTAGGACATTGCACCTGAAGTCGGGCAGTGCTAGGACATTGCACCTGAGGGAAGGTTGGTCCAGGTAATGCTAGGATGTTGCACTTGAAGTTGGGTAGTGCTAGGACATTGCACCCGAGGGTAGGTTGGTTTAGGCAGTGCTAGGACATTGCACCTAAAGTCGAGCAGTGCTAGGATGTTACACCCGAAGGTTGGTCAGTTCAGGTAGTGCTAGGACATTGCACCTGAAGTCAAGCAGTGCTAAAACGTTGCACTCAAAGGTTGGTTGGTTCAGGCAGTGCTAGGATGTTACACTCAAAGATGATTTGATTCAGCATTTGTGATATTATATAGTAGATTTGGCTTGCCCCCTGTGTAGAAAAGATAAAGTAAAACATGTTAGTTCATCAATGGTCAATTAAAACATGGATGCTTGTTGTGTGTGTGTGAGTGCATTTTTTTTGTTTGAATTCATGTTATGATTTTGAAAATTATGATTTTATATTTTTTTATCTTTTTTTTTTGTCCTTTTATCTCTCTCTTTTTATCATTCTATTTTGTTTTGTGTATCTCTTCTTCTTTTTTCTCTCTTTTTTTTCTTCTTATTTCTTCTCTCTTTTTTTATCATCATTTTTCATTGTTATTATTTAGCAGGTATTTTATTGTTTTATTGTTCTGTCCATGTCTTACCAAAAAGTAATGAGCAAAATATGTCAATTTTATAAATGAGCACTTTTGAGTACAAACTTTTGTGTCCTAAACTAGTATGAATAGATAAGTACTATAAAATAAAATAAAGCAAAGATAAAGTAAAGGCTAAAGGGCTAGAGGCTATCTCTAATCTCTCAACATCCGGAGCTCTGCTTCCATTACCTCCAGGTTCTTTATGGTCCACTGCCTAGACTCCTCAATCCTTACACTCAAGTCAATGTGATTGTGCTAGAATTGCTCTATCTCCTCATTAATAAGCCAATCAAGTACAACTATGTGTTTTGGTATGGGTTGACAATGTAGACGGCTTTGTTGGCATGGTGGCAAGGTTACACATGTATACTTATATGGTGCTTATGTGAAAAACAATTGTCAAAATGTACGAAAATGGTAAAAAATAAAAAAAAATACAACTTTTATAGTGTTTGGAAAACAGGCATTTTTGCCCCGTCGAAATGAGCATTTTAGGCCTTAAAAATGGCCGTTTTGGGTAGGGAAAACGGCCATTTTCTTGATCGAAAATGGTCATTCTGGGCTGAACCCAAATGCCCGTTTTCCAACTTAAAACAGTCGTTTTCTAGCTAAAAACACCTATTTTGCCCATTGTGTTCTTTTTTCACTCCTAAAAATTATAAATACCATAATACATGCATAGATCCTTATGCCACTTAAGTTTTTTCTTCATTTTTGCAACAATGAGTGACAAATTCCTCAAGAAGCTTCATAAAATTCTTAATCTCCCTTCTACATAGGTAGTCCCCACTTTGGCTCTTTTCAGTGGACTAAAATTCCTTTAAAGAGTGTATCTTGATTAGACTTTTCTTAAGGCAATGACCCGATTTCGGGACCTATAATTCCATGTCTTTCAATTTTCTCATCAAGAGCTGTGACCCCTGTTTAAGGAATTTGCTGCAATTTCGGGCATATATTTTTTTCTTCTAACCCACTACCTTGCTATTTGACTTGTTTTCCCCACTACCCATATGAGATTGTTGATGTGTTAGGCATATTACCATCCTTGGC
>CANXYI011987615.1:0-12754 GCA_948208565.1 Hura crepitans
AAGATTTAAATATTATAGGCCATTATTCTTACATGCACTTTAAATATTAGAGGTTATTAGGCCTAATTAGACTCATAATCAAACCTATGTATCCCCTGATGATGTTTAAATAAGCTCATCTAAGAAGAATTGCTAAGACCACGTGTGTGGGAGTAATAAGGTTAGAAGGCTTATTACTTGTGTTTGTCCTTGTACACTTAACATGTATTATTTTCTTGTGTTTATATACACATGCATAACATTGTAGTGTACCTACTCTATGACATAAACTTCTTGCTTTTATGAAAACTCACTTTGTAAATATCCATTATAGCAAACTTATCCCTACATATCTCATTCGTAACATAAGCTTTTTCTATTCCATACATCTATGTAACAATTTAGTACACATGTATAGTGTACAAGTACACTTCACACTAGCACATGACACACTAACCATGCATCGAAGGTTATTATCTTATTAAAGTTCATTGACTTCTTGATCATGTATCTTGTGATCTTACTCATATATTAACTATGTGTATACATGATATTTGTCCCAAGACATCATCCATACATAAGGCATACGTTACATATCTTGCATCATCTTAAGTAACTCATGCATCATGACTAACCCTTTGTTCTGCAGCCACCATTGATCCAATCTTCAGCTTACTAAGAAGAGCAACAATGTCCAGAGATTAAATAGTAACAAAAACCATTTTAATTGAGATGTAACACTCAAAAAATCCTAGTGTTATAAATAGTACTTCTCGGGACGTGAATAGTATTTCTTGACCTCAAGTCACACTAATTTTATTAAACGGAATTATTAATTATAACATAATTTTAGGTGAAATTTGAAGTTAAAATGAAGTTGTTTAGGTGGTTAAAAATGATAGTTAAGTTTTACGATAGTGTCACGTGAATAGTGACTTAGTTTTAGCTGAATTGTAAAATATTTAAAAAATTGCTTAGAAAATTTTGGAATTAATACAACCTGATACTAAAAAATTATAATTAGCCTGTTGGCATTAGAATTAAAATTTTTATTTTTACTAAAATTGGGTAATATTAAAAGTTATATTTTTAATTGATTTTTCTTGATTTTCAAGCACAGGTTTATAGGAGCTTTTGAGGTATGAATTAATAGGATTTTAAGGATATCTTAGATGTCAAAAATGAGGCTAAATATGGCTAAAAAAAGAGGTATAAAAGGGTCAAAGGAGGAATAATTTTCTTTCTCCTTTGACACCAACCAGTCGATGCCTAAAGAGAGGAAGAAACCATTTTTTTTCTTTCTCTCTCCTTTATTTATGCCCTATTTCTTTCGTTTTAGGCTAGATTTTGCATCTTCATAACCTATATACCTTGATTCTCATGCGAATTTCAAGAGAAATCGAAGAAAAAGCTCGATTTTTCATCTCAATAAATAGTAACTCGGGATTGATCGGGTAAGATTTTTCAAAGTTTGACATTTTTTCTATGTTCCTTAGGTGCCCAAGGTTATGTTTAAGCTTTTAGTTTCTCATTTTATGCTTCCATTTATTTTATACAAATTTTTATATATTGAGCCTATTATAAATAGTTATGAAAACAGAGAGAGCTCATGATAAAGGGAAAGAAAAGGCATAGTCAATCTCTATGCTCCATTTTGACTTTGAGAAGTAAGTGTAATCGATCTAATTTGTGCAATTTCATTAATGCCCTAATATGTGTAATTAGGTAAGCATGTATATTTACATAAAAATGATTATGTATGATATTAATTGGCATTTAAATCATGTTCTAAGATGTTATAGATGTGTATTAATACCTTTAATATGGATTGATGCATGTTAATATGGGTTTTAGTATTATGGCCAAATGTCCATATGTATGTGTGCATGTATTTATGTCATATAATACATGCTAGTTATTGTAGCTTGAAGTGAATTGGTGAATGCTATCTTGTGAGCATGGAATCTAATATTGTATGATAGAAGAATGCATATGGGATGTGCATTTTATCTTATAGTCGAATAGCCATGTGAATGTGTATGGTTGTGTATGTTACATAAAGTGAGAAGGTGTTAATGAATGTATGAAAATGATGCTTTTAGTGTATAGGCCAAATGAACATTATGCATGCAAGTGCATGTGTGATGTGCATATGGCATGAAATGAAGGTAGTGTGCATAGTGACGGATGGAAATTAAAGTAATGCATGTGTGTGATGTAAAGAAGGTGGCTTATATGTGTTTGGAAGCTTGGTGGCTGAATGGCCTTATGAGATATCTATACATAGATATGCATTATGCTAAATATGTAATGGATGATATATGATCACATGTATGTTAATAATCATGATAATGGTATTGAGATGTTGATAATGTATTTATGAGTACATAATGATGAATTATAACTTCATATGTAATTTTTGCATGAAATAATATGCTTGATAATAGAAATAAGAGTAATAACACAATTTTTTGGTTTAGTCATTAGTTGGCTAAACCAAAGTAATTATAAGCTATTTTAAGCTTAATTAAGATGGCGTAACTAAAATAAATTGGTTAATCGCCCATATGAATAACAACCTAGTTCAAATAGGTTGATCAGTCAACTAAAGGTTTTTATAGCAGCTACTAAGGTACTTCATTACCTTTATTAATATTGGTTTGATTTACGGGTCCACTAAATGTCTGATCGACAGACCTATATTTTTTATCTTCAGATCCACATTGGTAGATGAACTTCATGTTCATAAATGGTCGTAATAGCCATCATGCTATGTTTTGTCCTTAGACTCATGCTATGCTTAATCTTGGACTTATGTTATGCTTGATCTTTAGGTCTCAGTCTATGTTTGATCTTCAAATCCACATTGATAGATGGGCCTTTGGGTTCATGGAGGTCATACTGGCCATCCACACCCGTTATCCATAAGATATGTGTTCTTTTAATATGGGCATGATAAATAAACTTATTGGAATTAAAATATGGATTTACTGTTGACAATGTGTATGTTTAAGCATCTATGTATAATGTGATTTTCATGTTAGCATGTGATTTATGTTATATTTATTATGTTACAACATATATACATGTTATGAATTAGATTATACATATCATAAACTATGTTTGTATGATAAGGTACGATAAAGGTATGTCATTATTCCAAAAGTTATTTTGATTACACCACTAAGTTATTGCTTAGCACCTCATTTTTCTTTGTGATGCATAGGTAAGGAGAATAATTGAGCAAAAGCCTTAAGACATCAAAACTAACCCATAAAGGCTATATTTTGGCATAGTTTTATTGTATATACTAGATTATGAAATGTATAGAAAATAAGCACTCTTACATTGTGTATGTTAAGTTATAGGCCTAAACTATATTGTAATGTAAGTATAAGGTTGTTTAAGGTTTTGTAACCTTATTTAAGTTCTTTAAATTATTTTAAGCTTGTATGATATCTCTTTTTAAGGTTGAGATAGTGATTTATGTTATTGACTAATATAAAGTGATCAGAGGATCACAGATGTGGTGGATTGGTTTGAAATGATATAGAAGTATTTATTTTCCTTATAAGTTAATATTCATATTTGGGATAGTGTCCCGATACAGTACTTATGCTATCAAATTTTTGACATGAGGATTCCCAAATTTTTTTTCAAATCAAGTTATCAAAAAGTTTTTGTTAACCCACATTTTCATAAATAAAGCATTTTATTGAGAACAAATACAAACACATTTTAATATGTTAAAAGGCAATAGTTCGGATAGCATGTATGTGTGCATGCTCTCTATTTGAGTCTGGCAATTGGGTCGGATAGAGGATGTCACATGAGATCCTTTAAGATATGAGAAGAGAATGATAGCACCATGACCAATGCACTCTCAAGTATATATGCTTAAGAAGATAAAGGCCAACCTTTTACTACTGACAATGGTAAGAAAGAAATGACTGATGTAGAAGATGACTAGGTTTTTGACAAAGAAATACCACTTATTAAGCCTAGTTGTAATAGGATTCCACCACCTAAGCATGAAAAGAATGATCCTATTAAATAGCTAAATGAAAAACTAGAAGCTATAAGCCATCTGGTGATCAGGGGTAAAGACATCAACTTAGAAGACATTAGCTTAAAGCCTAAACACACCATGCCCACAAGTTTAAAATGCCAAATTTAAGCAAGTTTGATGGAACTTCTGACCCGAAGACTAATTTGAAGTAGTATACAATAGCTATGAGGTCGACCCATCTATTGAAAGCACAAATAGTAAGCTTGTTTAATATGTCTCTAATTGGGCAAGCCTTAGATTGGTACCATAGCTTAGAAAAGAAGTTAAAAGTGAACTAGGAAGATTTGGCCCATACATTCAATAAGAAATACTCAAACAATGCAACTGTCGAGGTAACCTTCAAAGACTTGGAACTAGTCTACCAAAAAACCAATGAGTCTTTTTCATAATACTTAGAATGATGGAGGACCAAAGTGCTAAGAATGAGGAACAAACCTGAGGACATTAACCAAATCAAAATGTTCATCATGAATACCAATAATTACAAGAATGCTAAACTTACTAACAAAGGTATCACCATGTGGGAATAACTTAAAGACATAGCCATTGGTATGGAAACAGCTTTCAGAATAAAGGATTCAAAAATAATTAAAGCGTTACAAGCAATAATGGCAACAATAGCTTAGGTCAAACTACAGATGTTAACATAGTCAACACTCGTTGCTTCTCTAAATTGGGTAGACTCTCATAAAAGGAGGAAATCTTCAACCATTAACATACTAACCTCTGGGCCGTTTTCAACTAAATATAGGTATGATCTATATTGTGCCTATTATCAGAAGATGGGACATCTCACAGATGATTATAAAAACTTTCATCATGCCATTCAAAATCTCATTAAAACTAAGCAAATACCTAATCCAGAAGTCAGAAGCTCTATTAATTAATCTTTTTTCTCCTTTTCAGTTTATTTTTGAGCTTTTGTACTCTTTTCAAAAATAAGATGAATTTACATTTAGATGTTTGTATAGATATATTTAAGCTTTGATCCTAAGGATCACATTTTTGGAAAACATATCAACTTTGGCTCCTTTTTGAAAGATAGATCAATGATTAATAAGAATCACTAAGAATTAGACACAATATTAGGCATCACCAAGACATCCATGCATTATAATGCTTAAGACATGCATCATAATATGCACTTTATAGGAATAGTTCACAAACTTACATCTAGTCATACCTTACATTAATCATTCATGTATCATCACCATGTGCATTGCATCATAAGCCATATAGTATTAACACTCACTATACTATTTTCATAAGTTGTACAAGCACAACACTATTATATGACTTCATGCTTTCATGTATACTACTTAAGAGTAACATTTGAATGATAAAAGTTACATCCTATGCATACACTTGACATACTATACTTAGGCATTACCATGCATTACCCATCATATAGACTTCGTTCACCGTGTATTATCTCACCTAATGTAGGTGTCACATGCATTTATTCAATTAAACCTCATTCATATCCATATTTATTTCTCATGCATATCAATAATTATCCTTACATCATAATTAGGGTATAACATACATGTATCATATTAACCACGTATCATACTAACTATAGGGATTCTCCTTTGCTCCGACTTTTCAAAGGGAAACACTCAGCCTATTTTCTTTTTCAACATGACTATCCAAAATGGCAACCAAACTCAAAACCAAAGGTGAAAATTAGTTTGTAACTAAAGACATGATGAATAAGGCAATGGCAGCATTAGAACGAAGGATGATAAAACTCGTAGAAGAAAAGATTCGAGAGAGGTTTGGTCCTAAAGTCTAACAACAAGGCACTTAGGGAAATCCAATGGACATAAACTTAACTAAAGAAGCAAGCAATGACTAAAGAACTGAGACAAAGAAGGTTCCCTATAGATTTGCCCATCTAAATAAGCCCTTGTCAATGATGCTCATGGAATTGAGAGAGATAAACCTCCTTTAACCCTTAACACCTGAACATCAGTCCTCATGACTTCCACCTAACCATCACCACAACCTATATTGTGCTTATCACTAAAGGATTAGCCACCTAATCAATAACTACAAAGCCCGATGTCGAGCCATCTAAGACCTTATAGACTGTTGTGCAATACTTAATCTTGAATATCACCAATTACCAGACCTCATTACCATTCCTCAATTATCTAAAAAGTAAGGTTCTCTCTTCTTGACCTTTGGTCTGCAACCTTATAAGCCAACTATAGACCAACTGTAAGATCATGCCAATCAAAGATATGAAAGGATTCAATAAAGATAGGATATATTGTCTTTGTTTTCTTTTCCAGTTATTTCTTTCCTTTATGTTGGAACAATTAATGTTTAATAAAACATTATTTTATTGTTGTTCACCTTATTCATTGCACAGCATCATACTCATGAAAGTGAGTTGAGAGATTTCAAAAACAAATAAAAAAATAAAAAGAGAAAAAAAAGAACAAACATGATTAGCTTAGTTCATATGTATCACAAATAGTTCGTGATTCTCCTAAGAATGGCTCATCACTGCTGTATGTAATTCTAAGGCTAAAGACTTTATCTTTCCTTATAAGGCATGAAAAATATCCCTGAATGTGAGATGATAGATAAAAAAATAATAAACTAAAGGCAACTAAACATAAATGAATGCTTTTCTTCAATCTCAGTAGAGGTGCAAGTTCAGTAGGCTTTAAAAGATTAAAGCACCAAGTTCATTTTTTCAAAAAGGGTTTTGTCTAACACAATCATTTTCTTAAAAGCCTAAAAGCTCATGGGAACCATTCTAAAATAAAAAAAACATTTTTTAGTTCTTGCTCACATAAAAATCCAAAGGTCAGAATGCTCTAAAATGTCAAAACTTTAAGGCCTACAAAAATAAAAAGATTTATCTTAAATAATCGAGCATCCTCATTTCAATCATGGTTGTCCTCATTCAAAAAAAGTTTTTTGATTCCTTACAGGATGATCAACTAAAAGCATAAGCCTAAGAAAAAGTTAAGGAAACTGAGAGAAAATATTTAGCCAAGAAAATCTTCGAACTGGCTAATAACAAGGATATTATCAACACAGTACTTAAAAAGGTCAAAAGGAAGGTATTTAACATACAGTCAAAGCAAAAGGATTCAAAACACTAGGGGCATAAAGCTAGCACCCATAGTAAGCTACTTATTAATATGAAAAGCTCCATCAACCACTAATGATGTGAACTTAAAGACATATCACTATAGGTTTATAATCTGCAAAAGTTCATGAGCTTTAAAACATATTAGCCATTCCAAAAGGTGTAAGTTTAGATCCAATCAATCAGAGTCAACACGATGAACTTCAAGCCATTCTAAAGGATGCAAGTTCAAATCCAATTATTCAAAGTCTACACAATGAACTTCAAGCCATTCCAAAAATTGCAAGTCTAGATCTAATTAATCTAAGATAGCATGGTCAGGTCCCAAGCCTTAACAAAATATGGATAAGCTAAATTCAAAAAATAAATAAATAAATGAAAGAAAAAAGCTCACTAGGTTAAAAACTCGTAAAGGGTAGCTTAGGTAAAAATTAGAGCTTACCTCGCTAGATTAAAAACTTGCAAAGAATGGTCTAGGCAATAATTAGGGATAGAGAGAAAATATTTAATTAGAAAATCTTTAAAGCAACTAATAACAAGGGTACCATACTGTGCAGTCACACACATTTTCATGCTTTATCATTTGTTTATCATAGTCATTCATTTTTCACATATGCTTAATATTCTCCCTAGCAACTTGAAAATTTTCTTCACCACCTTCATGGCAAATTTCACTTATAATCTCAACACAACCTACTTCTCTACACCTCCCTTTCATTCCTGTATCAACCTAACCTAGCCTACCACTTCGCACCTTCACTTTTATCAAACCTAAGTTTTTCCTATGACGAGTCTGAGAGTAAAGTGATCTTAATAACAAAACATGTATTGGTTCATGCATATAGACACATAGTCACCTATACATTAAAAAAAAGAATTACTCACTCATATTCTACGAAAAGATTTATCCGTACATCCATTCTAAGAAAGGATATGTATTTGCCTCTTCATATATCTACCTTTATCATTCATCTCTAGGCATCCTTTGTATGAAAACATTTGCCATTCATCTCTAGGCATCCTTTGCATGAAAACATACATCATTTATCTTTATGTTTTCATGCATAAAAACAAGCGCCATTCATGCATTATCTATATATAACAACATATTTTCCATGCATGAATACATACATCATTCACCAATTGCTTTTCCAAACACTCCAACATGCATCATTTATCTCTATGTTTTCCTATACATGAAAAAATGTGTCATTTATCTCTATATTTCCTTTACATGAAAAAAATGCATCACTTATCTCTACGTAGCTTTTGCATTAAAAAATGTATCATTTATCTCTATATATCCTTTGTATGCATCAGTCATCTCTATGTTTTCCATACATTAACCCTTTGCATGAAAGTATGCTATATTTATCTCATCATTTTCTTTATTCATGAAAATATGCATCAACCATTATCCCTCATCAATACCTTTATACATGGAAGACATGCATCATTCAAAATTCTTTAATACATTTCTTATACATGAAAACATGCATCAACACATCTTTTTCTAAATCACCGATAAGTTCCTAAGTTCTTTATGTATGAAAACATACATCATCCATTATTAACACCTCACATGAAAACATGTACTAATCCTTTCCCCTATACATTAATCTTTTTTCCTTACATGTAAACATGCATTATCCTTTTTTTCTGTATCAAAACATGCATTATTCTAAATTATCCACATGTTTTGCATGCATGAGAACATACATCTTCCATACGCATTAACTATATATGCTACAAACTACCAACTTTCCTAAGTCGCCAAGAGGTGCGAACACCTAGCTGCCAAAAAGTGCAATTGCCAAGCTGCCAAGAGGTGCAAATACCAAATCGCCAAATAGTGTGAATCAAAAGTTGCCAAATGGTATAAATGCCAAGATGAAAAAACATACAACAAGTTTGACCATGAAGGTACGAGATAACAAGCTATATTATGCAAACATGAAACAGTAAGCTAAATTATGAATAGGTGAAATCACAAATGCAAACAAAATGTTAGGTATGTTACTAAGTCTCATACATTAATGTGTACTATTACAAGCATTTCATAACACACACCAAAGTGGGAGAAACTATAGACACCTAGATTTTGGGTCTAGAATTTTCCTCTAGATTTGGACTTTGACTCAACCCAAAAAGCTCATGGTGCAACTTGAATTACAAAAAATATAGGGATCTATGTTAGTAATAAAGGGCTTAGGCTAAGCCTGACACTGATTTTGATGGGGTAAGAGGGTGAAGCCCCATAGTATTGACTTATTAACTTTTGGAGGCCTATGATAATAGCTAAAGATAGGCCTAAACAACAAGGCAAGAAACCTAAAACCATGGTTCGTATGAACCATTATGGTGCAAGTCTGCACAAACTTAATGCCACAAGGTTCGCACGGACTAACATAATTACACCTTAGAAGAATAAAGCCCATAGCCCATAGTCCACTAGGACAAATTAAAGCCTTGGTCTATGTGACCTATGTCCCTAACATCTAATCCATATGGACCTTCCATTAAAAAGCTTTTAGAAATTTAATCTTCCTATTTAGACTCTAATTCTAAATCCTAGTACAACTCTCTTTTTTCTAGATGGGAATACTGCCTAGAAACACTATAAATACCCTTTCCATCAACCTATTTAAGAGGGGCGAAACCTACAATTTATAAAGAATAACCCCAAAAATTTTGAGAGTCTAAGGTGAAGTCTCTAAAATAAGATTCGCTCTACTAGTCCTAAACCCTTATTAAAATAATTATTCTTCCAAAACCCAATATTTATCTTATTGATTGGTGCTAGCTTTAAGGTAAGATCTTAAGCTTCTTTCATTCATCATCTTTATTCATTCTATTCATTTCTTTTCTTTAACTAGGGATCTCTGAAGATAAATTGACTTATGAGATGATTCTACGTGATCCCCACGTCGATTATAAGAGTAGGTTAACATTTTAAATCATTTTCTTCATGTTTTAATCATTCATTAGAAAATTGTAATCGCACTTGCTTTCTAGAACTGATCACTAAGTCTACATAGACCTATTTTAATGAGGTTTAAGGTCTACACTAACTTATTATTTGAATATGTATACAATAGACCTACGAACCAATATTCGATAACAATTTTATGTTCATCTTCTATATTTGATTTTAACACTTATTTAATGTCTAATAACATATGTTTCATATATGTTAATCCTTATAGCATGTTAATAATATGTATTGATGTTTAATATGTCTTTGTAATTAATCTTAATCATTCTATTTGTCATTATACATGAAACTTACATTATGGAACTAATATAAAGGCTGTACGAACTTTCTTTCATGAGAAGTGTAATCTGCGTGGACATCTATTTTGAATGAATATATTTTTATGTAGTCTATCCAAACATTGTTATGTTGATTTGTTTATTCACCTATTTTCATTATTCATTGTCCTAATTACTGCCTTGTTTATAATGATTGCTCATGCATTGTTCATCACCTTATGTCTATCTTTAACATGTACTATAGTAACCTTGTTTGTACTGTTATTAAGTCTGCACGGACCTTTATTTGTGTTACTAATCACTTTTTTGAGTTGTGTAAGATTGACCATCCATGCTGGATATAAGGCTCGGATGGATATCTTAGTTGTGACATCTTATAGTCCACACAGACATAAATCGAGGGCCATATTGAGTCCACACGGACTTTTTGACACAAAAAGGGGACCAATTTTTTACTTTTTATGTGCTTATTTGGTTTTTTATACCTTTCATTTCTTTTTTTTATTTTAGGTTGTAATAAGTATTTTAATAACTTATTTTTCACATAAAAGCCTAACCTCACATCAATGATTTTTCTATCTCATTAATTGGTATTTTCTTAACAAAACAGTTTTGAGTTTTTCTTAATAAAAGTCTCATAAAAAATGTATTTTAACAAAGGCCAATCTCCTAAATATAGGAGTTAGGCAACCAATTTCTTTGGAATTATAGGTAGTTCTCAGGTTAAATAATAACTAATAAATGACCCGACTTGTGGATGCTCAATTTATAGTTCATGCTTTATTTTGTTGTAATTTATTTTCTCTATGTAAAAAGGTGACATATATGCTTTTAACTATAATCCTTCTTGCATGATACAAGATTGATAAACATTAGAATATAAAGGAAGGTATATTATTAGGCAAAAATAATATCTAATTTTGAGACCTTTCTAGTCAAAAGATCAGTGGTTCTAGTGTAGACCTAGGTGGTAACTCCAAACACTAACTACTTTATCCCCAGTATATCATAAAATCTACACCGATAATATCTTAGAGATTCTAAAGCACCTAAATAAGCACTGGGCTCTCATTAGTCTAGCTAACACCTTTTATTAGGTTAGCTAGACCAAGGCCTCCTCCATCAAAGATCTAATCCATATGTGCCTTAACTAAGTCTTCACAGTTTCTTACTTGGGGCAAGTTAGTGACACTGGTTAGGTGAATTGGACAAAGCTCTACAAGTTATAGGGGTATAGTGCATAGTTTAATCCTACACTAGCTATCTTAGAGCACCTTTACCAAGCTAGTAGGTTCCCTCGTAAAGGCATCATGGTGTCTAAAGTTATCATGGCCCTCCTAGTCAACGCATAGACGAGTAGCATATGGGCAGCTCACTACAGTAGCAGTTTTAAGTTAACTAGGACATTTACATCGCAATTAGGATAACAAAGAACGATCTTTTATCTCTACCATGCTACAAATTACTCACAATAAAGGAGTTACACAATAGAATGGCACCACAGCTATTGACTTAAACCTTACAGATGCTTAATTTGCAATAGACTTGATAGAGCTACTGGATGAGGATTCTTCTATAGGGCCTTATAGTCCACCGACCTTTGTTTAGAGGTAGAGACATCAGACCGATAAGGCAAGACCATCTTCAGTAACACCTCCTGAGATACCAAATGCACATTCATATGAGGCCTTACTGCAAGGCATGGAGACTTGGCTTATGGATAAGCTCTAGCCTATATAGACACAGTTGACCACAAGGATCAAGGATGTTCGATAGGATCTCATCACAAGACTTGATTCTCTTTAAGGTGAGATTTAATTGACCAGAGCATTTAGACCTCTACTAGAGCCTTAGAGATCACTTTTGCTTATCTTTTCCTTATTTATATTATCCATGTACAAAATAGTTCTAGGACACTATAAAATATTGTACTTCAAAATTTGCTTATCTATGAGATTTCTTATTTGTGTTGTATGCTTTCATGTCATACTTTTGTTATTAATTTTATTGATGTCTATTCCTAAAAAAAATAAAAGATACATAAATGCACACATAGACATATGTATACATTCATATATATTAATTATAATAATAAAAATATATAATATAATAAAGTAAACATAATGAATAAATAATAGTAATAGTAATAATAATAATAATAAAAAGGAGAAAAAATAATGAAGAAGACAAAAAAGATGGTACTCATGCACAGCATACATCACCATTACAATCGATGTGAGATTACTAATACACCTTGACTTTGTTTTACAAGGGGCATTCTAAGTGCAAGTTGACTAATCCTCTAATAAGCAAATGCTTAGTCA
>CANXYI011987768.1:0-12042 GCA_948208565.1 Hura crepitans
CAAACATGCCCTTATTCTATTTTTGATTATTTATTCTTTTACTACTACCTATTTTAGTCCGTTAAAACTCCTAACAGACATTATCAGACAATTATAGAAAATCAGGCAGTATAACGGTTGCCCGGGTAACTAACCCCTAATAAACCTACAAGGAAAAACACTTCTAAATTTATTTTCTCAAACACATCCCCCTCTGGATCCTCTAGTCCTCCAAAACACAACAATCATCCATAATATACCTATTTCACATATCATAGGGTCATAGACCTATCAGCACACAATCATGCATAAATAGGTTCTCATTAACATACAAAACTGTACATACATTATCTGTTCATCATTTCATCTTTATAGACAACCCATAACCCATGGTTTATCTATATACATGAGTGCAGCTATACAAAACTCAAAAAGAAATACAAAAAGTACCAAAAGACTCAGAGATAGCTACACTGGGGTCGTTTGGTGCTGATCGTCTCTTGAGCTGCGGCCTGCGCATCGAAACATCGACATGTTGAGTATAAAACTTAGTGGTGGAATAAATCAAACATATTACGTCCAAGCATGCATACATGCATCATGCAAGATCCATTACATATGCCAATTCTCTTATTCCTCTAGTATTTACATATTTCTATGTTCAGTTACTTTATTTATTTTTGTGTCTCGTTTCTTATATTAAAAGCCCATGACAGGTAAACAACTCTTTAAAACACTAGATAGTGTGACTATCCTGTGCAAAGGCCCACTTTTAAGACTTAAGTAGCTACATTTACCTCACCTAATTGCAGGGATTAGTCCATAGACCTCCCAATACCATACTAGCAGATAGCGGGGATCAGTCTTTGGACCTCCCAATATCTGCAAATCACATCAATATCACTAAGGGTGGATAGTAGAGATCAGCCCCATGGGACCTCCCAATATCCATAACAGATAAATGGGTAGCAGGGATCAACCCACATGGACTTCTCAATACTCTACAATGCAGGGTTCATGGCAGAACCTCGGTGGCTGCACCCGCCACAATCAAAACACAACAGTAGCCCTAGAAGGACCAAACTGCCTAGCAGCGGCTACTCTCTAGTTGACTGGTCAACCCATCCAGTGGGTGTCTAACTGATGGGCTAGTTATTAATTCAGATCATAAATCTTTAATTTATTGATCTTCAAATCCACTATGTCGCTTCGTAACATGTCATAATGAAGTTCACACAAAATACCATAACTTTGCCTACGGCCGCAAAGTTACTATTCATTTTGTCAGTTTATACAACTGATACTATTCATTTGGTCATTTCTGTATTTTATGCCTTTCATCAGTTATGCTATTCAACTCTCATTTTTATCATTTCTTCATACAATTACACTTATACCAAAACCCCAATATAAGGTACATTATCACACTATGCTTCTAATCATATTTTTTCTATTAAAACAAGTTACAATTTCATGCCATATAAGGTACCATTATTATTCCTTTTTACTTGTAATTTCTACACTTCATTTGCATACCATTTTCACACATAATGTATCAAACACATGATCACACATGCCATGTACCATTACACACACATTTCGGCCAAAGATTTCATCCTCCCTTACACATGCAATTCTTCTCAATTCAACTTACCAATCCTATTATTTTAATCCAAATAGCATAGTTATAATGGCATTTTTCCTAAATACCATGCCTATACCCAAAATTAGACAATTCCATACAATGTTCATGCACACAAATGTCACATACACATAGACATAGTAAGTTTGAGCTTATTCCACATACTTAGGGTGTGAGTACACACTTTTCTCCATCACTTCTAGCCGTATTGCCTTAGTTCTCCTCACTTGAATATGGCGCCCTTAAATATGCACTATTTTTTACTTAGAAAAATTCTCAAAAAATATCTAGAGCTCCAATTGAAATTCTAAAACTATGGTGATTCTTAGAATGAGTTAATTTACCTATATGAAAAACAAAAAATAGAATTTGACCACTTACACACACTTTGGTCACTATCACCTAAGTGGTGAATCTTCCAAATTAAGCTCCTTTCCTTAAATTTCTTAGTGGAATTGCAATCTAAAGATGATAAAGGTTTAATTTGCTATAATATTTGTGGAGTTTAGAGGAGAGAGGAAAGAGAAATGAAGAAAATTTAGTGGGAAAACCATGGCAATGGCATCGGCTTCTTTGGTTTCAAGAGGTTGACAATGATTGTTGCACATGTGAGGTGGTTTACATGTATAACCCCTTTAAGTTTAATGGGTTGGATGCATGGGATTGGCCCACATGGCCACCAAATGGTTAAAACTCATTTTAAGTCACTTTTTACTTAAAAAATTTATAAAAAATTCTCATTTTAGTTTTAAAAATCCTCAATTAGTATAACTATAGCCCACATAAAATCTCAAGTCAAAATTCAATCGTTGACTTTTTAGCACTATTCATCTATTAGAATAAAATATTCAAAAAAATATCTATTGACATCAAAAAATTGTAATTCCTCCTCCATCATACTTAATGGATTTTTTGAGGTTCAGGGTATAGCATTTTCAAGATTGTTTGGGCGCATCTCGAGGCTGTCTCGGCCTAACCTCATTTTACCTCCTCATACAATAGTTCTTGACCCAAAATGATTTATTAGTTCTACTAAATTTTTTAATTCATTTGTTTTCCCTATTTTTAGGTCCGTCAAATTTTTATGACCAATACACTAGTCATCGGACTCGTAATGACGACTTGCACTGTGGGGAACATCACTCGGCCCCAAAAGGTACTATTCATAAGACTTTGACTATGGGCGTTACAATATAAATGAGAAATGCATGTCTAAGTTACATAAGTCAGGTGACTTTGGTTCATTTGATTACGAATTAATTGAAACAAGCAAGTCTTGTTTATTAGGTAAGATGACAAAAACAATTTTTAGTAAAAAAGGTGAATGTGCTAGTGGACTTGTAGACCTTATACATATAGATGTATATGGCCCAATGACCACACATGTAGGAAGTGGGTTTCTCTACTTCATTACCTTTATCGATGACTATTCACAATATGGGTATGTGTACTTGATGAAGTATAAATCTAAAGCTTTTGAAAAGTTCAAAGACTTCAAAAATGAAGTTGAGAAATTACTTGATAAAAGTATTAAAGCACTTTGATTAGATTGAGGATGAGAATACTTAAGTTAATAATTGTAGTTATCTAAGAGATAATGGGATATTATCTTAGTGGATAGTATAATGGTGTATTTAAAAAGGGAAATTGGACCCTGTTGGACATAGTTTGATTCGTGATGAACTTTGCAACTCTACTCAAGTCATTTTGCGGTTATGCACTAGAAACTATTATTTATCTCTTAAATAAAGTTCCATCAAAGTCAATTAATGTTTCTTCATAAGAGATATGGTGTAAGAAGAAACCAATTCATTCACATTTGAAAGTATAGGGTTGTCCTGCCTATGTGAAAAGAGTTATGCCAAATAAGCTTGATGCAAAATTTGACAAATGATTATTTATGGGATATCCAAAGGAGTCTATTAGATATTACTTCTACAAAACTTTGTAAAAAAAAGATGTTTGTTTCAAAGCATGCTATCTTCATAAAAAAAAGAGTTCCTTTTAAAGGAAGACACTAGAAGTAGAATCAAACTTGATGAAGTTCGAGATCCATAAATAGAGGCAAATCAATTGATTTATCATAAGCCTATTACACATAATGATGATGTAATAGCAGAACATGTGAAACACAAGTTCCTAGGCATTCTACTAGATTTTATACTGCTCCTAAGAGATATTGATTTCTTATATATGAGAATAGTAGTGTGATAGCAGTAGAAAAAGATGAGTCTTTAAGATATGATGAGGTTCTGAAGAGTTTAAAATTAGAATTATGGCTAAAGGCCATGCAATTTGAAATGGATTCCATGTATGACAACCAAGTGTGGACTTTGGTTAATGGCCTAAAGGGATAAAACCCATTTTGTGCAAATGGATCTTCAAAAAAAAAAAAGACCGACGTGGATAGTATGGTTGTTACCCATAAAGCAAGGTTGGTAGCAAAGAGTTATCAACAAAGGTAAGGAATTAACTTTGATAAAACCCCTCACCAGTAGCCATGGTTAAACCCATTAAGATTCTTCTTGCTATTACCACTCATTATGATTATGAGATTTGGCAAATAGATGTGAAAACAACTTTCTTTAATAGATATCTATTAGAGAAGGTGTATATGACATAACCTGAGTGATTCACATCCATTGATAGTAAGAAGATATACAAGCTTTAGAAGTCCATTTATGGAATGAAGTAAGCATTATGAATTGGAATATCCAATTTGATGAGATAATCAAGGAGTTTGGTTTATCATAAAATCCAAATTAACCATGTGTTTACAAGAAGGTTAGTGGTAATGCAATTATTTTCCTAGGTTATATGTGGATGACATATTGCTTAGAGGAAATAATGTCTCAGTCTTTCAATTAGTCCAAATTATGGTTGTCTTAGAAATTCTCCATGAAAGACCATGGTGAAACAACCTATATATTAGGGATAAGGATGTATAGAGATAAATCCAAGAGGTTGATTAGTCTTTCATATTTACTTACATAAATAAGATGCTAAAGAGGTTTAGCATGGATCTCTCAAAGAAAGGATTCATTCTTATGACTAATAGGAAGATTCTTTCTAAATCTAGGTCTTAGGATACAAAAGGAGAGAGAATGCATGAGTAGGATCCCATATGCTTCTACTATTAGATCTATCATGTATGCTATGTTATGTATTAGACTTGATATAGCATTTGCTCTAAGTGTCATAAGCATATTCCAATAAAACTATGTATATAACCATTAAGTGGTTATTAAGAATATCTCTAATTACTTGAGAAGGACTAAGGATTTATTCTTGGTATATAGAGAAAGGATTTGCAAGAAAGTGGGTATACAGATGCAACTTTTAGTTTGATAAAGATGATTGCAAATCCCAATTAGGTTTTATGTTCTTATTTGTAAGAGGTGTAGTTAGTTGGAAAAGTTCCAAAGAGGATATAACTATAGACGTGACTATTGAAGTAGAGTATATTGTAGCTTATGATGCAGCTAAGGAAGAAGTATGGATCAATAAGTTCATCATTGAACTAGGATTGGTACTAACTATTGTTGACCCAATACCTTTGTATTATAACAACAATAAAGCCATTGCATAGGCAAAGGAAGCATAGTCTCATTAACAATCTAAGCATGTGCTCAGATGCTACCATCTAATTCAAGGATTGTAGCTAGGCAAGATGTGAAGATTGTGAGAGTCCCTAATAATTAGAACATTGTTGATCCTTTCACTAGCACCATCACAAAATAGATACAATCTTTATATAAATTATATGGGTACTAGATACATGAGAGATTGCCTTTAATGCAAGTGGGAGCTCATTTGATGCATGCTATAGAGCTCATATGTAATTGGGATATTTTGTGTACATAACAAACATTTGCTTATAATAAAGGCACTTTTTATTACAATAGTGTTTATGCGAATTGATTTGCGTGATATGATATTAAACTATGTAATAAAGTCCCTAATATATTCATGGTGCAGAGGAAATTATAAAGTGTTCATAATGTGAGATTCTTATTACTTGCAAATGTGAAATACCAAAACTATCCCTAGTCATAGTATTAACAAGATAGGACATTATTAATGTAGATAAACTAGCACAAGTTATGCTATTTGACTTAGTGAAGCAATAGTTCTCACAAGCTATAAGTATGGTGATACTTAGATATAACATGTGGATGCTTATTTGAGAAACAAGTTCATTAGAGACCTAACATGAGATGTTCACATGGATACATAATCTATGTCAATGGAATTATCTCATCATATCAGTTGTGCATCTAATAATCTATGTCAGTGGAACTATCTCATCATATCAGTTGTGCATTTATCTTCTAACTTCATATCACTAAGGTTATCTTAAGCTTTGAGAACTATACTTTGACTCCAATGCTTTTACATTGCAATGATATATACATAGCTCGATGACTTGGTATAGTTAGAGATACTTGAAAGTAATTGAGTAATCAATAAAGGATTCACCACCTTAGATTATAATGGGAAGTTTATTTCACTATTCTAATATACCTCTATTCTGGGAATCTTTGGCCAACGAGAAATGCAAATATGGATAAGATTTACGAGGGCATTTGTGGAATAAAGGAACAAAGATTAGAACCAACATGGTTATGGCTTAATTAGACATATTTGATTAAGCATTGAGTTGATACAAGTCCATACTCAATGTTAAATGAGATAAAGTATGGTGAAAAGATGAATTACACAATAACTATTTATGGAAGGGTTAAGTCAAACCACTTGACTTTCTGGCACTTGGGCAGTCATTATGCTTGGCTAGAAGCCTCTAATGACTTGTATGATAGTGAATTTATCAATGGGATTTAATAATGATTTAGTTGGATTAAAACACAAAGTCCTAGTTCTACTAGGGTTCTGATTCACTACTATACTGCCAACATGCTTCAGAAGCATAAAGGATCACACATTGAAATGAGAAGGCTTATTGGGCTTAGAGCCTAAGAGAAAATCTTAAAACATTAATTAAGTGTTAATTAAATGTTTTAAGCAACTAAGTTAGAATTGGGCCTTTTAAGTAATTAATTAAAAGCCTATTCTTTGTTCCACCTTTTAGGTGTTTTAAGGGCTAGAAATTTTGACCTAGGGGTGAATAAAAAAGGTATAAAAACCCTTGTGATGTCATTCACAAAAAGAGAGTCACAATAAAGAGAATAGTTCTCTATTGTTGCTATAAATTCACCTTCTTTTGAGCCTTATCCTTCTTATTTCTTCTTAAATTTTATTTCTTACTAGCACCTAAAAAGAATATTCACTTGTGCACCTTTTAAAGAGTTCTCATTAAATTTGCTACTAGTGTGGACTCCTTGGAGGTTTCACTAAGAGGATTATTATGGTTTGCAACAATCTAGTGAGATGAAAAGCTGCAAATTGGAATAGTGCAAAGAATTTATGGTAAATTATTATTCTATGATTTCTTCAATTTTTGTTTTTCAATTTTTTGATATTTCAACCTTTACTAGGGTTTTATGGATGTTTAATATCTAATGCACATAAGTCTATAGGAACCAATAGGAAAGACATTGACCCAGATGACATTACCTTATGGTTAGATCGTACCATGCCTTATAAGTTCAAGATGTTTGACCTAAGCAAATTTGATGGCACATTAGACCTACAGACCTATTTGAAGCAATATGTCATGGCCAAAAGTTCTATCAGCCTTTCAAAGGACTAGATACTAAGCCTCATTAGTATGTCTTTGATTGGTCAAGCATTAGACTAGTACTATTACTAAGAGAAAAGAGTAAAAAAAAAGACTTGGTTGAACTGGCAAGGGCCTTCAGTAAGTAATATTCAATTTCCAACAATGTGAGCATTGAAGTAACTCCAAAAGATCATGAGCTAGTGAGACAAAAACCGAACAAAACTTTAACTAATAACTTAGAACAATGGAGGGCTAAGGTGTCTTTAAATGAGAAACAAGCCTAATGATATTAATTAGATAAAGATTTTCATTCAAAATGCTAATGGTTACATGAACAATGAGCTTATAGCCAAATATATTACCACTTGGGAATTACTAAAAGATATTTCCATTGACTTGGAGATAGCTTATCAGAATAGGGAATTCAGGAGGATGGGTAATTCAAACTATTCACATACAACATTAGGGGTACTACCAAGTCAACATATGTGAATGTTGTATAAGGAAAATGCTACTCTAACTTGGAAGGCCCTTATCCTGGTGTTTGAAGAAGTTGGTGAAAGGAGGCAAAATACAACCTCTATAACCTAAACCTCAAAATAGTCCTCTACCTCCTAATTATAAGCATGATTATTATTGTACCTACCATCAGAGAACAAGCCATGTCATAGATAATTGTAAGCTCTTTAAAAAAGTCATACAAGAGTTGATTGATATCAAATAGTTACTAGATCCAGAAGCCTAATTAAACCTATTTCCCAAGCATAATCAAATTGCATGCCTACTTAAATTAGGATTACCCTAAGTGTATATCCTTAGGGACATTTACAAATCCGACCATGAGATACGTAAGGGGGTGAGAAAAAGGGAAGCCATTCTCATGATTGGTTTCTAGGAGAGTGAGAGTGAAAGTGAGCTTATAGAGACCAAAAGATTTTGGGATGGATCATATAATGAGGATCCTAAAGAGGGTAAGAGAGAGAAAATATGGTTTAAGGGAAAAATTTTAGAGAAAGTTGAGAAAAATGATCAGATCCTCCCAAGAAAAAGACACTAAGACTAAAGAACCTAAAGACAAAGGATTATTAAAATAGCTTAAGAAAACCATGCCAACATCGGTATATAGGATTTGTTGATGTCTTTATAGTCCCACAAGAAAAAGGTAGTCGAAACTTTGGGACAATTTTTGGTATACACCACCACTACACCCGAAGAGTTAGTCTAAGTCATGAAAATTAGGAAGACAAGCATCATCACTTTTTCAAATAAAGATCTACTCTTAGAAGGAAAAAAGCATAATTGGCCAATTTTTATCAAGGTGAGGTAAATAGGAAGAAATCATGATGTCCTATGGTAGATGATGGCTCATCCTTATATGTATGTCCAGTTAAAATCTTAGTAGGATTGGGAATTAAGTAAGAGGATTTATTACTCTCTAATATCATCATTAAAGCCTACGATGACACACATAGGTAGGCTAAAGGATCATTTTTCACAAATGTTGTGATTAATCCACCACTAGACCTAAATAAGAGATATCACATTGCCATCTCATTATCTTTTTCCAACCCTTCTTATGATTATGTAAATTAAACTTTATTAACATGTATATGGGCTTGTCTTACCAAATCAATTACAAGTCATGCCTTAACAAAAAAAAATCTGATAGCATAATGGCTATTTGGGTGAGGAACCAAAAACTTAAACATACATAATTAACACTTCTATCATAATCCCATCATCACCATATCTTAATAGATAATTCAAATCCTTTAGAATACTCATATCAATAGCAACACATAGTTATCTCAGTCATCGTATTCTCATATCAAAACATGTGTATATAAGTCATATGTTTCATAAGCATTAACATTATAAAATCTATTTATAATATTTACAAACCATGGTAGAATCTACATACAAAATTGAGCCTTAATCCATCTTTTGTACATGAGTACCCTTGTAAAAGACTAAACATAAAAGTACTAAAAGATATACCCTAGGAGTAGGCTGGCTACTAGATTACTTGTGGAGGCTAAACTTGATCTACTATCTTCTACTTACAAATCAAAAAAATCGACATGCTAAACATATGCTTAATGATGAATTTAATGAAACATGCATTGTATCGAACACAAATACATCATAAGTATGCCAATCACACGTGATTAACTTACATTTATTTTGTGTTACCATTTATGTACTTAATATGCTCACGCAACATTATAACCGATTTATCATATTATAAGTTACAATTAAGCTAACTTAATTTATTCATGCATTATTCCATTACTTTTCAAATCATGACACACAATCCATGTTATAACATTATGTTATTTTGTCCATTACCTTTCCAAGGCCCATACTCAAAAGATAACTCTTTAAAACTAGATAATAGGATCTAAACTTATGTAGTGGCCCATATTTTAGACCTCGATAGCTGTACCTACCACCACTCTTTTGATAGTAGGGATAGTCCTTAAGGAACTCTCAATATCATAATGGTAGGGATAATCCTTACGGACTTCTTAACATCACAATAGTAGGGATCCGCCCTTGTAGACCTCCCAATATAAAAAACATTAGATATTAGGGATCAGCCCTTATAGACCTCCAAATGTGTAATGCCCATAAGTTCAAGTTCTATGAACAATACCTCCTTAGCTGAATGGTATTCCCTGTAGGTCAGGGCACCTTCACAAGGCTAGAAAGGAGCGTATTGGTCATAAAACTTTAACGGGCCTCAAAATGGACAAAATGAAAGAATATAAAAATTTAGCTGAACCAATAAATCATTTCGAGTTAAGAACTAGTGAATGGGGAGATAAAATGAGGTTACGCTGGGATAACCCCAGGATGTGTCCAGACATATCCAAAAATACCATACCCTGATCCTTAAAAATTCCAATTAACATGATGGAGAAGGAATTTTAATTTTCTAAGGTCATTTGGTATTTTTTTCTCAATATTTTATTTTAGCAGGTGAATAATGTCTAAAAGTCAATAGTGAAATTTTGACTTTAAATTTTATATGGGCCTTAATGACACTAATCAAGGATTTTTAAAATTGAAATGAGTATTTTTAGAGGTCTAGAGAAATTTCTATGAATTTTTGAAGTTAAAAAGGAATCTAAGAGAAAATGGACCATTAGATCACCACATTTCGTGATATGAGCCATCCACCAACCCCTATATAAGGGCTCACACATGTGTGGGGGTCACATGTGTGAACTATTGTCTTCCTCCCCCATTTTTCTCCTAAAGCTGACACTATTCCTAAAAAACCCTCCCATCATTTTCTTTTTCTCTCTCCTCCCATATACCACTAAAAATCACAAAAAAACATATGAATTAGACCTTCCATGATCCATAAAGTCTAATTCAAGTGAGAAATTTAGAGAATTTTGCTTGTAGAGAGATATTCAACTTTGGTGAATAGTGACCAATTCTAGTGTAAGTGTTTTTATTCCATTTTTTATTTTTGTTTTAGGTAGCCTATGGTATTTTAAGAGATTCTATGATTTTAGATTTTCATTTGGAGTTATATAAAATTTTTAAGGATTTTCTAAGTGGAAAAATTATGTATGTTTAGGGCAAGAAAGGAACCTTAAAGGAGAACATAAAACTAGGCCTCAAAGTGCTAGGGAAAAGGGTGTTTTCACACCCTAGGTATGTGGAATGGATTCAATTTATGTATGTAATGGTTGTTGGCATGAAAATGTGTGTGTTCATGTGTATAGAAATGCAATTTCACGGTGTTAGGCATGACATTAATGAGAACTAATAATATGTATATGTTAATGATATAAAAGTAGCATGGTATACATGATTTTAAGAAAAGGAAACTAGGTGTATGTGTGTGTGTGAGGTATGGCCGAATGTTGTACATAAAGTGGCATGGTGTGTGTGATTATGTACATGCCATATAGGTATAGCATTTGCATGCAAATGATATGTATGAATAGTGCTTGGAAAATAAATAATAATATTAAGATGTATAGTATGTAAACTTGGCAAATAATGACCTAAATAAGCATGTAATGTGTACATAAATGATGACTGGTAATATGATGTCTATAAATGTGCCATTAGTGGCATGAGTATAAGGTATGCTTTATAAAAGATTATGAAAAGAAATGATACAAGAATGATAGATTTTAGATTGGCATGTTTAGTGCTATGAAAAGCACAATATTGGAAAATGACCAAATGAATACTAACCTACCCGTAAAATGACCAAATGAATAGTGATTTTGCAACATGAGACCAAAAGTGTGAACTTGTGTGAAATGGCATGTTAAATGCAATCCAATGTTATTATTGACATAAAATATAGTAAAAAGAAATTATAGATGACATTAAGTAAGGAATAGTGATTTGGCCCATTAGTAGACACCCATTAGATGGGTTGATTGATCAACTAGGGAGTTAGTAGCTGCTAGGTAGTTTAGTCTTTCTAGGCCACTATTATTGGTTAATCTAATGGGAGGTGTAGTCACTAAGGTTCTAAGATTGAACCCTACACACTCAAGTATTGAGAGGTCCACCTGGGCTGGTCCCTACTACCTATTGATTGTCTATGGATATTGAAAGGTCCCACAGGGCTGGTCCCTATTATCCCACTTATAAATATTGGGAGGTCTATGAGTTGATCCTTACAATCTACTAGTTTGGTATTGGGAGGTCTATGGGCTGATTCCTACTATCGAGCTAAGTAGGTGTAGCCACTAAGGTCCAAAAT
>CANXYI011987836.1:0-10757 GCA_948208565.1 Hura crepitans
TAGTTTTAAATGTATTAGTTATGAACAAAAATTCAAATATAAAAAAGTTGTACCAAATGATAATTTAAATGTTATAACATGTATGTGTACATATGATATAAACCAAAGATATGTGGAATAGTATGTGATTGAAATTAAAAAATTATGTTCAGATAACTAAATTATAAGTCAAAATGACATGAGAAAGAACTAGTAACCAAACCAATAACGTGGCATCTTATACCTAAATTGGTTTATCAATTGGGTATAAAGGTGTTACATTTTAATTAGTATCAAAGCTTAGGTTTAGGCATTTCTAGTTAAAAAAATGAATGTATATGTGTGTGGCATATTTATGTACATGTGCATTCTATGATAGCATAGCTACTAGGATGCCTATAACGATCGCCTTGCCCATCAACATGGAATGTATAAAAAGAAGTACATGTATAAGTTAATTGAATATGATACTTGAGAGCTACATGTAAATATAAGATATTATAAGCCTAGATAGACACCAATAGAGATGTATAGTATTAAAAATAGAACAAATTAAAACTATAAGTTAAATGGTGAAAATGAATTGGAATGATAGATATCGATATACATAAAACCAATTATATGAGAGATAAGCTATAGAAACCTTAAATAAAGGATATCAAAGGAGATATAGAGATAAGCAAGAGAGTATATGAATCATGAACGAATAGTGTGATGTGAACTATAACTAAAAAGAATGATGTGGTATAGAATAGAATTATATATGATCTTCGAAGAGATTGATATAAAGGATGCTATATTTGCAACCCTTGTGAAAAGTTCGAAGGGGAAACATCCACTTAGAATTTTGAGGCAAAATTCCCTTAAGAGTGGAAGGCTATCACACCATAACTTTTACCCTAATTTATGCAATGATAGAATGGAAATTAGAATAAAAAGTGGGGAATGAAATTGACATATGAATATAGTAGAGTTGGTTGGTGTGAATAATGGAGCAAAAAATGATGAAAGGGCATAAAAAGAAACATATGAGAAAAGCAAGGGCAAAATTGGAAATGTGTATTTGGTGGCCTAAAGAATTGTGAAAAATCTATAAAGGGTTGGCCAATAAGAGTATAAAATGTGGGGTGTATGAAAATGTGGAAAAATGAGGTTCAAGAAAAGGCCCTATTGAATAGTGCCACCCAAGCCATAAATCGTGTCCCGAGCCCAAATGAAACTGACTTAACAAAGTGATAGTATAAATTATAATAAGAATTATGGTGTAATTTGAGAAGCATTTGAGGACATATAAGATGTTAAAATCAAAAGCAAAATCTATATTATGGTCAGGTATGAATAGTAACCCTTTAAGGCTGAACAAAAAATTCACAATAATGTGTTCATAAAAATTTAAGACTTACACATTGTAACAGCTAGAAATCCAAGCATTATGAATAGTGACACCCAGTGGTCATGAGTAGTGACTTCTAGGACATAAATAGGATTTTCTTACACATCAAAAGATTATGTTATAAGTAGGTTGTGAGAAATTTTTGGTATGAAAATACATATGTTTAGAGGTCCAATGACTGATAATAAACAAGGTTATGAAGTGTAAATCTCGATGTCCTAAATAGTGACTTTAAAGAAAGGAATAGGGTTTCTAACACTACTAATCAAGAGTTTATGAGTGAATAGTCTTTGTTTATAATTTGGTGAAGAAATGAGAACATTCAAATGAAAATCGAATACTAATGAGCATGTACATGAATAGTACCTCTTGGGATCGAAAATATACTAACATTATAGAATGGTAAAATTAATCTTAAAACTTTTCTAGGTAAAGATTGAAAAGAAAATAAGGTTATTAAGGAGGTTAAAAATAAAAGTTAAGTTTTCATAATAGTGTACTATGAATAGTGACATAATTAAAGCTGGGCCGTAAAATATTTCTCAATGTTACCACATCCTAAAGCTCAAATATTCTAAGGAATAGGATGGTATGGGTATTGGAATTTTTGAATGTTATAAAGTATTTTATAAAAATTAAGCAAAAACAAAAGTAACAATTTTAATCAGATTTCCTTAGTTTTCAAGCATGGATTTTTAGGCCTTTAGGCATTATTACAAGTGATTTATTGGACCTTAAAACTATGATAATTAGTGGATGATTGAAGAGAAATCATTTTATTTAGATTAAAAAGAGAATTTTTAGGCCAAATAAAATGTTGACCTTTCAATTTTAAGTGAGTTAATCCTAGCCTTTTAAACTAAAGACTATATAAAGGCTAAGATAAGCCTTAGAACAGCAAAAAAATCTACCTCACCTTTTTACTCTTTAAGCCAAATTAGCATTTCCCTTTCCTCTTCCATTTCATTCTCTTCTTTCCTAAATCCAAAGCAAAAATTCCACTTTTAAACCAAAAAGTAACTCCTCCACACCTTGATTTCACATTTAATTATATAAAAACAAGGTAAGATAGAGAGAAATTAGAGATTTATGACTTAGATAAATAGTGACTAACATTCATGTAAGGATTTATTTTTAAGTTTTTATATTTTTCTATACTGTATTTAATATTCAATAAGAGTTTTCTAAACTTGGTTTAAAGATTTAAGCCATGTGGAATTCATTATGAATTTTTATAAGTTGGATTGCTATATGTTAACAAAGAACTAAGAGAAAATCTATGGAAAATGTAAAGTTATGGCTTGAGGAGGCTTTAGGGAGTAAATGAGCATAAAAATATGTGCAATCAATGTAATATATAGTGTGTGCATATAAATTTTGAGAAAAAATGTGTATGTTATATATGTAACAATGTGAAATTAGATGATAATGAGGTTTGATGTATGGTAATTATACTAATAGGTTGTATGGATGTGTAGTTTTGTGTTTATGATGAGTAAATTATGATATAATGTGTATATCTTGATATGGCCAAATGAATCCATTTATGTGCTTTAATGTGTAAAGGTTGAATGTGACATCTATTATAGTGTTTGATGCTATAATGCAATGATTATTGTAATAAGTTTAATATGATGTATGATAATTAAGAAAAGCATAAAATAATGATTAAGTTGAGTATATATTATGTTAGGGCAAAAAATAATCTTAATGTGTTTAATTTATTTTGTAAGAGGTTATAAAATGAATTGTATTAATAAAAGTGATAATAAAGATAATTGAAAATGAAAATTTTGAGTTATATGGAATTGGTTATAAAGAATAAAGGAAATTAAATGATGAAATAGGTAGCATACTTATAAGTAGCAAAACATAAAAGCATATGGCTTGTAAATATGGCATATGGTATGTCTAAAAGAATGCTTGATATATGAAATTTTATGTGATAACAGTATGTGAAGGATGGATAAAAGTATAAGTTGCTTGTTAGAGTGGCCAAATGTTTAAAATTGTAAAATGATATAATTTTAAAAAGTTTAATGACACGAAAATACATTATGAAATTGGTTATGTAGCAAGTACATAATTGGACATGGAAATGTATAGAGAAGTGTATGATAACGTATAAATGCATATACAAGGGAAATTGTAGGTGAGTATGTGGAAAGAAGCATAAATGTTAAATAAATAATTAGGTCCTAAGAATCTTATTATAAGAAAGATAATGGATAATGGTATAAAGGCATGAAATGATATATATTAGGTTTATGTTAATAGTTCTAAAGTTATTCATTGATATATGTATAATGTTTTCTTTAATTATAATAAATGTCAATACAAGTACTTTAATAGTTTAATGTATTAATAACCCTTAATGTTTATTAAGTATGATTTGAGACGATTTACATTCTGAATGATGCATTCTTATGACGAGAATAATATGAATATGTTCGTTTTAATGAAATGGCCAAAATAAGCAATGAATAGATATAAACTTTCTAATGAGTTTAGTTTAAGTAAAAAATTTTATGAATTCTTATGTCATAAATAAAGAATTAGTTTATAGTTGGAATTGTAAGATTAAAGGCATAAATCATAATGTTGATGATGTTTATTAGTATGGCAAAAAATGCATACTATGTCCAAGTGTTGTGATTAGCTTAAAATGAGAAAATAGGAGTGATATGTCTAGGTTATACTTACATTGAATTATGTGAATATGCTAAATGAGAGAAATTGGTTGTATATGAATATGACATTTAAAGACATGTTAATCATATTCTAAGGAATTGTATAATTGAAAGTAAATTGTGTATGTTCATAAATAAGGCATGATAAGTAAGATTATAATAGGAATAGGTTATAGTAAAGCTATAATGATCAATGTAAAGCTGAGTGACTTAAATTGAGAATTAATATGTGTGAAAGAAATCATTTAGTGATTTTAATATGATGATGTGATATTAAGTTTAAAATGGCCTAAGATGATGAAAATAATATGATGTTTTGAGTAACATATGCTATGCAGTATTCAAATTTTGATATATATATATATATATAGAATGTTTCGTGTATGTCAAGTAAGATGAGTATCCATGTGATATTTTAGTGACCAAAATTTAATGACAATAGTGTAATATTATCATTGATGAATTCTAATATAATTGTTTATGGTGTATGTCAAGTATGTTGAAAAAGGCAAGAAAAAGAATATATGGAATGATATGATGGTAATGATAGCCATTATGGCTAGAGGACTTAATATGGGATGAGAAATGCTTGAGGCAATCTTAAACCAAAAAGACAAGGTAAATTTCTTTGTGCAATATTAATGTGATGTTAAGGCATGTATGAGATTATGCCACTATTTATAAGAAATGATTTATGAACGATTATGATATGTTATTTTAATGCTTGAAATGTATGAATGAGTGAATAAATGATCTTCACATTAAGTTAATAATTTATTTTCCCAAAACATCATTTGTTGAAAAAGTAATATATATAAAAATTTATTTAAGCCACTTTTAAAAGTTAAAACTAAATGTATTATGGTGATGGCCAATATATGTAGACAACTTAACTTAGATAGGTTAACTAGCCAATTAGGGAAATTAGTAGTTGCTAAGACACTTTGGTGCTTATTTCAAACCTACAGGGTAACATATTTGCTTACAGGCTAGCCCTACAGGTTAAAATATTAGCCTTTGGGCTAGACATATTGGTCAACATATTTTCCTTTGAGCAAAACCTTCGAGTCAATGTATTAGACATTAGTTTTCAATACCAAGCCATTGTGGTCAATGTATTAGACCTTCGAGTCAATGTTAGACCTTCATTCTTAACGATTTTCAATATTCAGCTTCGAGTATATTGCTCTTATAGATTCGCAAAATGGTAAATTATCATATGATATGATTGTAATCTTAATAATGGAATATTTAATGAGACAATAATTTGTGAATATGTTGCATCATAAATAAACTAATGATTTGTGATGACATTGTCTGAATTATGATTTTAAAATAAATGGGATATCTAAAATTATTAATTGTATGCTTGTGTACATTATGATCAAATAAAAGGCATAGTATAATCAATGCATGTAAATTATGATATAATAAATAATTGTTTGGTTTTGAGAGGAACTTGTGTATAAATATACTTGAATTTTATTTTATAAAGCTTTGTTATGTCAAGGTTACAAATATGATATCTTGTTTAATTTAAGATATAATATAATATGTATATAATATGAATATAACAAGAGAATAGTTTGAATGTGTGATTGAGTTAAATAAATAAATGCATGATATATATATGTGTGTGTATGTGTGTGTGTGTATATATCATATTGATTACACAACTAAGCTATGAAGCTTAGCTTATCATTTGATGTAATGCGTAGGCATTTTGGAAGGTATGGATAAAGGTTGGTCAAATGATAGATAAAGTGTTAGAAAAGATGTCACATTATGAAATATTTGTATTATAATGTATATGTATATGCATAAAAAGTTGTATTATTATGGGTTTGGAATATATATATATATATATATATATATGTATGTATGTATGTATGTATGTTTATATGTATGTATATAATATATTATGTAATTAGAACTTTATAAGGAAGGTTATATGTATAGAGAGATTGTGTACATTCTTATATGGTTTTGAGCATGGTATATGTATGATGTGTGATGAAATCTTTATTCATGTGGTTTATGGATGAATATTGGATATGTGTATGTTTATAATTGTGAGTATGTTAGATTGTGTAAAATTGAGGAGTATTGATTATATATTGTGATGTTTTTTAGATAAGCTGGTAATATATTAGAGTGATTAGAAGGATCACGGAGATGGGATATAATGTTTGGATGCTTTTAGAACTGTGTTTTATTGTAGGTTACTATTTACGCTTATGTCCCTAAATAGTAATTATGCTATTGAAATGTTGACATTATGATCCCTAATAGTACAACTTTAATAGGGCTTTTGCTATGACTAGTTTATATAGTGTCGTATTAAGCTTTACTTTGATAAATAATTTAAAATTTTTATAGGATATAAATAAGATTAGATGTAAGATAAGTGGATGTTAGTTGTGTGCTACCTCTTACTTGGGTTTTATGAACAGATCAGGTAAAGTGTGTCTCATTTGGTGGTATCAAAGCTTTAGTTTAGGTGTTCCTTAGAGTAAGAAAGAGTATAAGGAATATAAGAGTGCCAAGTTTAAAAGTTGTATAAATTGAATAGTCTGATGACAAGGGTAGACTAATTCACTTTTGGTATAAAAAATGACATGGATGCAGTTAATCTATATGACCTCAAAAAGAAGTAGTGGTAGAAGGAGGATTGTTAAAATATTCTTGTATTATGTTTTGGAATTGGATAATAATAGATGTGCGAAAGAGAGAATCATTTTAAAATAGGTGATATAAGCACTATAAGTGAGGACATCATGATGTTAAGGAATTAAAAGGGACCTATAAAGGTATTAGTGGAAAACTATTAGAGGAAAAGTGATAGTGGAGTAGCTATAAGTATTCAAGGATTTGGGAGTTAACACTCCTAGTGTACCTATTAATTCCCTTATGATTTAAGGCCATTTGATACTTATACATGAGATGTTAGGGTGGGTTATGCATCATATCATTGAGCATAAATAGAAAACCATACATTACTGCATGGTACTATCATTATCATTTGTATAAGCATATATGCATAACCATAACATTTACATCATATATTTGTGATAGAGTGGGAAGTTGACAAGATATGCCTATATAAATGAATAATCTAAGAATGAATTGAAGTAAATAAGTTGAAAGATTTGTTGGAAAAAGGATAGTATAAGGTATAACGGAAAGGTGGAATTCATAAATATAGATAGAACTAGTTATATAGTGTTGATCATGATAAAATGTTGTTATTATAGTCACGTAAATGAAAGATTGATTGTCAAGAATCTATGGTACTAAATGGCAAATGAAGTGTGTTATTCTTTTCATGAAAGACAGGATCATATAAGTTAAAAAAGTGTCAGAAGCATAATATAACAAGGAATATTTTAAAGGATAAAGCATATATGTATTATGGACCCATGCAAAATTTTTAAGAGAGGAGATGATAAAAGTATGAATAGAAGATGTGATGAATGATTATAAGAGGGCTATTATAAGTTAAGTAAGTGATGAGGAAGTTATGTAGAACATGACACTTTGTTGAGCACAGTACATATATTTGGTTAGTATGGAAGTGTGCCAAATTATGCATGAATTTCGATGATGAAATTCATTTAATAGGAGAAGAAATGTAACACCTAAAAATCCCAAAACTGTGAATAATGACACCCAGGGTCATGATAGTGACTTTCAAGATAAGATCAGGACTTTCTCACTGATCAAAAGATTAAGTCATAAGTATGCTATAGGTAATATTTTGTATGAAAATATGGACTTCTTAAGGTCTAAGGAGTGATAATGAGCAAGGTTATGAATAGAAAGTCTCAAAGTCCTAAATAGTGACTTTAGGTTATGGTTTCTAACCCTATTGAATAATATTTTATGAGTTAAAAAGTTAACGTTTACATTTTAGTGAAGAAATGAGAATATTTGAATGAAAATTGAATTGATAATGAGAACATATATGAATACTAACACCTGAGGGTGAAAAGTACCTCTAGGGACTCAAAATATGCAAATGTTACAGAATTGTAGCGTTTATTATAAAAAAAATTTTGGTTAAAGTTTGAAAAGGAAATAAAGTAATTAAGGAGGTTAGAAACAAAAGTTAATTTTTATGGTAGTGTATTGTGAATAGTGACAGTTAAAATAGAGTAGTAAAATATTTTTATATGTGCTCAAATGGACCCATAAATGCCACATCCTAAGACTTAAATATTCTAAGGAATATGATGGTTTGGGTATTGGAATTTTTGAACATTGGGAAGTATTTTACAAAAATTGGGTAAAGATAAATGTAACAATTTTGATTGGATTTTCTTAAATTTCGAGCACAATTTTTTTGAGGTATTTGAGCATTGTTACAAGTGATTTATTAGACCTTTAAAATATGATAATTTATGGATGATTGAAGAGAAATCATTTTATTTGGATTAAAAGAAGAATCATTTGACAAAATAAAATGTGGTCTCTTAGACGTTAAGTGAGTTAATCCTAGCCCTTGATCCAAGGAGTATATAAGGCTAAGATAAGCCTTGGAATAGTAAAAAATCTACCTCACCTTCTTTCTCTTTAAGCCAAACCACCATTTCCATTTCCTCCTCTATTTCTTTCTCTTCTCCCCTTAATCCTCAATTAAATCCTTAATACCTTGATTTCACTTTAATTGCATAAAAATAGAGCTAGATGAAAAGAAATTGGAGATTTATGATTTGGATGAATGGTGACCAACATTCAAGTAAGCATTTATTTTTAAGTTTTTGTATTATTCTATGGTGTATTTAATGTTTAATAAGAGTTTTCCAAAGTTTCTTTAAAGATTTAAGGCATTTAAAATTTATTATATATTTTTGTATGTTAGATTGTAGAATGTTTATAAAGAAAGAAGAGAAATGCTATGGAAAATGTAAAGTGGTGGCTTGAGGAGGCTATTGGGGAGTAATTAAGTTTAAAGGTATGTGTAATCAGTGTAATATATATTATGTCCATATAAATGTTGAGAAAAAGTGTGTATGTTATATATGTAACATTGTGAATAATGAGTTTTGATGTATGGTAATTATGCTAGTAGGTTGTATGGATATGGAATTATGTGCTTAAGATGAGTAAATTATGATATGGTATGTATATCTTGATATGGCGGAAAGAATCTATGTTTTTGTAAAGGTTAAATCTAGCATGTATAAAAGTGTTTGATGTAATAATTCAATGATTGTTGTAATAGGTTTAATATGATGCATGATAATTCATAAAAGCATGAAATAATTATTAGGTTGAGTATATATTATGTTAAGGAAAAGAATGATTGTAATGTGTTTAATTTATTTTGCATGAGTTTATTTAATGAATAGGGTAAATGAGCGTGATAACAATGATAATTAAATATGAAAAGTCAAAGTTATATGGAATTAGTCATAAAGAATAAAGGAAATTAAATGATGAAATAGGTAAATAGCATGACACATAAGTAAATGTTATAAATATCGCATAGGGTACGCTCTAAAGAGTCCATGATGTATGAAGTGTTATTGATAATAGTATGTGAGAGATGGATAAAAGTATAGGTTGTTTATTAGAGTTGCCAAATGCTTAATAGTGTAGAATGATAAGATTTTAAAATGTTTAATGGTTTAGAAATGCTTTATGAAATTTGTTATGTAACAAGTACATAATTAGATGTGGAAATGTATAAAGAAATGTATTCTGATGTATAAGTGTGCGTACAAAGGAAATTATTAGTGAGTATGTAGAAAGAAGAATAAATGTTAAATAATTAATTAGGTCTTAAGAACATTATTATAAGAAAGACAATTGATAATGGTATAAAGGCATGAAATGATATCTTAGGTTTATGTTAATAGTTTTAAAGTTATTTAATAATATATGTGTATATAATGCTTCCATGAATTGTAATAAGTGTGATTGCAAGAACTTTAGTGCTTTAATATATTAATGTGATTAAAATGAGAAAGAGAAATATACAAATAAATAAGTGCCTTAGGACCATAGAATAAGAGTATAATATAACTTAATAAATTGTACATCTCTGAATGAGTGAAAATGGGATAGTGACATATACTCATTACGTAATAACCTATGTGTTGGTATAAGACTAGTAATATGATAACAACATACACTTATAAAATAAATGATTTTCCATGCTTATGTGGTATGTGTGTTTCATATAATGCATATTATGTTAAATTCACTACTGAGTGTATACTCAGTGTGTTGGTCCTCTAATATGTAGGTGTTAGAAGGCAGATAGTAGTACCGTCTTATGCGGCAATGTAACAAAAGGCTTCCCAAGGAGAATACACCAGTGGTATATCTATGTGTAGGACCTAGATTAGTGGCACTCATGTATGAGGGAGGTTTAAATCATAGAGCTAAGACATACAATCTGATGTATTAAAATGTTTTAACTAAATTATTTGGTTAATGAGATTTCGTGCTATGTATACATGTATGTTTGTTCATTTATGCTAAAATACTACTTTAATGGATGCATGTATTGTACTGATTGAGATGTTAATGCGATGATAAGTTACATGAGAATGACTCAAGGGTAAGATGGACCCAGTGACTGTGGAAAGGTTTGAGGATGGTTTTAGAAGCATTTTACAAGTTCAAAATTTTTGCTTTTTCACTTGGACAGATGTTATGCTATCAAAATTTCATGAATTTAGGTTTTT
>CANXYI011987921.1:0-15069 GCA_948208565.1 Hura crepitans
CACTCAATCTTTGTACATGCCATATCACTAATTCATACATCATAGCTCTAATTCTCACTTGCTATCATAAAATTTAGCAATTAAACAAGCCTATACTCATGCCAAAACTCTCGGCTAGCCAGCAAACACATATTTAATAAGCCAATTTTACTTAAAGTTCTACCCATTTTCCATGTCCAATTTCTTGTTACATCTAAAGAATTTCATTAAGGCTTTCAAGTGCCATTATATGTCCCTAGATTATACACTTCTAAGGCCCATTTTTAACCTCTTTAAAGATCAAAAGTCATTGTGAAAATGCTGGAATTCACTTACTTGCTAAGGAGATCACCCTTGAAGCCTTCAATCTACCACTGTTTAGCCTTCTATGGTCACCTTCTCCACCTTTCTTCAAGCTTTTATTTGCCTCAATTCACCTTAAAAGCCATTAAAACACAGCCCCATAAATGTTAGCCACCTCAAAAACCCAATTTTAGTAAGTAAAACTTAAGAAAGACCCAAGGAAACACAAGGAACTCACCTTAGACTACTTGCTAGAATGGCCTCTAACCTTTCTCCCTTTGGTGTTTTTAATTAATTCTTGAGGACTCCTTTTCCACCAATTCCTTTTCCTTTAATTCCTTGACATCCAAGAATGAATTTAAGTGAGTAAAGTTTTCTAGAATAGAATGAAGAAGAGGAAGAAAGTGCCCACCTTTCCTTTTGCTGGCGTCAGTTCCAACAGTAAGGAGAGGAAGATTTTCTTCCTTTCATTTAGTGGACAATCACACTTGTCAATCACCCTTTACACTTGCCATAGCCCTTAGGATAAATATCTAGGTGTAAATGTGTCCCACAGGCACCCAAACCATCCCAAAACAGCTTAATTTTTTGGCAAATTTTGGAAATTCATCCAAATTCACATGGACCTCAAAAAATTACATCATTTATATTAAAATTCATATTTTAATCCCCTTTACATGCTTATAAATTTTCACAGCCAAATTCTATTGATAGGATACTTTTCAAACTACCTCAATTTGCATGCTAACCTCGAAAATTATGAGAATTTGCAAATGACCTTGGAATTTAAAAATTCTTTCACCAATGGACTCAATGGAATTTTTGAGCTTCATGGCCTAATATTTTTAGGTCCATCTAGGCACATCCTAGGTTATTCCCAACTCAAAAAAATTTTATTACACAAAAGGGTAAGTTACAGTCTGAAATTAATTATTGGTTGCTAAATTTTAAATGTTTCCTTTTTAATCAATTTAAAGCCCCTCAAAAGTTTTATAATGAATGCTACTACCTCAATTTACATGCAAGTGACCCGGCACCTCGAGCACACTTCTCATACATAGTGGCACTATTCATGAAGCCTCGAAACACGAGTGTTACAGTTCTTCCCCTTTTAAGAAAATTTTGTCCTTAAAATTATCTAGAGCAAATAACTAAGGATACTAGGTTTCCATCTATTCTTCTCGCTCCTAGGTAGCTTCTTTAGTATTATTGTATCTCCATAGCACTTTAACTAGTGGTATGGACTTATTATACAACTACTTCACTTCACGAGCCAAAATATGTATCGATTCTTCTTCATAAATTAGATTAGGCTGTACTTCAATATCTGCCATCAGAATCACATGTGAGGGATTCGATCTAGACCTCTTATGCATATGGACATAGAAAACATCATGTATTTATTATAGTTCAATTGGTAATGCTAGCCTGTATGCTAGAGGTCTAACCCTTTCTATAATTTTATAGGGTCCGATAAATTTGGGACTCAATTTCCCCTTTTTCTTTAACCTCAGTAACTTTCTTCATGGAGAAACCTTTAAAAATACCTTTTCACCAACTACATACTCAATATCTCTTTGCTTTAGGTCTGCATATGCTTTCTATCTATCCACAGCTACTTTCAGCCTTTCCCTGATTATCTTCACTTTTTCCTTAGCATCTCTTATTAAATCCACACTAGAAATCTTATTTTCTCCAACTTCACTCCAGCACAAGGGAGTTATGCATCATCTGCCATGCAATACTTCATATAGGCCATCCCTAAGCTAGATTGGTAACTATTATTATAAGTAAATTTTGCCAAAGAAAAGTATTGATCCTAGTTATCCTTAAGCTCAATATCACATCCTCGTAGCATATCTTCAAGTATCGGTACCACCCTCTCTAACTATCCATTAGTTTGAGGATGAAAACCTATGCTATCAGCCAATTTGGTGCCTAATGGTTCCTGCAGCTTCTTCCAAAATCTGGAACTGAATCAAGGATCCCTATCAAAAATGATAGTCATTAGCACACCATGTAATTCAACTATCTCATCCACATATAGTCTAGCTAGCCTCTCTAAGGAATAATCCATCTGAACTGGGATAAAGTGAGCTGTCTATGTCAGTTTGTCAATAATCACCCATGCAGCATCACATTTATCTTTGGTCAAAGGTAAACCCAACACGAAATCCACGGTCACCTTTTCCCATTGCAACTCTAGTATTGATGCAGGATGTAGCAATCCATAAGGAACTTGATGTTTAGCTTTTACTTGTTGGCATGTCAGACATCTTGCAACATACTTTGCCATATCTCTTTTCATACTAAGCCACTAATAATGAGATTTTAAGCCCACATATATTTTTTTGCTCCTAATATGCATGGAATAAGGAGCTTCATGTGCCTCCTTAAGTATCTGTAACCTCAGGTCATCTGTAGTAGGTACACATAACCTATTATGATAGTATAGACACCTATCTTTTGTTAACTCAAACCTTGTGGCCTTCCCCTCTTTAATTTTGCTTGCCATCTGAACAAACTGTTCATCTTTCATTTAATTCTCCTTAATCTCCTGTCTAAAATCTAGCTTCACCTATAACTCAGCCAACACAACCTCTTATAAAGTGTACTGCAATTTGACATTCATAGTTTTTAAAGCCATCATAAATTTCCTGCTCAAAGCATCTACCAGCACATTACCTTTCCCTAGGTGGTAATCAATCAGGCCGTCATAATCCTTGATCATCTCTAACCATATCATCTACCTTAGGTTTAGTTCCTTCTGAGTATGGAGATATTTTAGGCTTTTGTGATCTGTATATATATATATATAGCATTTCTCTCTATACAAATAGTGCCTCCATATTTTCAAAGTAAAAATAATAATAGCTAGCTCCAAGTTATGAGTGGGATAGTTCTTCTTATATGGCTTCAACTGCCTTGAAGCATAAGCTATTACTTTCCTATCCTGCATTAACACACATCCCAAGCCCTTCAATGAAGCATTACTAAATACTGTAAAATCCTTACCCTGTTCAGGCTAAATCAGGATAGGAGTTTCTGACAACATCTTCTTTAATTTCTCAAAACTGGCTTGACAGTTATCATCCCACTCAAATCTAACATTCTTTCGAATCAATCTAGTTAAAGGAGTGGCAATGATAGAGAACCCCTTCATAAATCTCTTGTAATACCCAACTAATACCACAAAACTTTTCACTTTAGTTACATTCTTAGGTGGTTCCTATTCTAACACCACTTTCACTTTACTGAGGTTAACTCTAATCCCCTCTACTGACACTATGTGCTCGAGAAAAGCAACTTCACTCAGCCAAAGCTCACATTTATTTAGCTTGGCATATAATTATTTCTCTCTTAGAGTCTATAACACAACCTTGAGATGCTGTTCATGCTTTTCTTTATTTTTGGAATACACCAGAATGTCATCTACAAATACTACCACAAATTGATCTAGATAAGGTTAAAAAACCCTATTCAAAAGATTTATAAAAGCTGCTGGTGTATTAGTAAGCCCAAATGGCATCATCAAGAATTCATAGTGCTTGTACTGAGTTCTAAAAGCAATTTTAGGAATGTTAGCCTCCTTAATTCTCAGCTGATGGTATCTAAATCTTAGATCAATCTTTGAGAACACACTTGAACCTTTTAATTAATCAAAAAGATCATTTATCATAGGTAATGGATACTTATTTTTCATAGTCATCCTATTCAGCTATTTGTAATCAATACACAATCTAAGTGACCCATCTTTCTTCTTTATAAATAGTACAGGTGCTCCCTAAAGAGATACATTGGGTCTAATAAAACCCTTGTCTAATAGGTCTTACAGATGTACTTTCAACTCTTTTAACTTAGTAGGTGCCATTCGATAAGGTGCAATGGATATTGGAGCTATACTAAGATATACCTTAATTTCAAAACTAGTTCTCTCTAAGGTGGTAAGCCTAGCAACTCATTAGGGAATACATTAGGAAATTCAAAAATAATTGGGATATGTGCTAGATTAGGATTAAAAACATTTAGGTCAATAGCATAAACTAAGTATGCCTCACACACTTTTTGGAAAAGTTTTTATACTTTAATAGTAGAGATAAGATTATTTAGAAGGTTTTTCTCACCATCCACTATCACTGTCTATCCCTCCATAGTTTAAAGGGTCAATTTCTTATGTCTATAGTCAATTATGGCTTGATGCTCAATCTTTCAATCCATTTCTAGTATCACATCAAACTCATTAAAAGGTAGATCAATCAAATTAGTAGAAAATCTATACCCCTGAATCACTAGAGGGCATTGCCTATATATGCTATTCACAATCACACATTGCCCTATAGGATTACTAACTTTGATGTCTACATTAACATATTTAGGCTTTAACCCCTATTCTGTGCTTGTGCAATACATACATATGAATATGTAGAACTAGGGTTTATCAAAGCCAAAACTGGAACATCAAATAAATAAAAAGTACTAGTTATGATGTCTAGTGCTGCAGCCTCTTCTCTGGCTCTTATAATATATTACCTAGCTAGAGCACAAGCCTGCTTTCCTATATTTTTCCTCTGACCCCTATTTTAAGGTGTAAAATTAGATGGCTATGTCTGAGCACCCTTTACCTGCCTCTGAGGACATTCTTTTTTGTAGTGGTCTCTGGCACCATAGTGAAAACACTCTCCTCTTCTAGCTAGTCTACATTACCCCTAATGTTTCTTCTGACAATTATTACAAGTTGGAGGTCCATTCTTGTTATCCCTTGTACTAGAAGCACTATCAGCTTAAGGAGGCAATCAAGGTCTACCTATAGAAGCTTATCAGATCTTTAGGTCTATGCCTATCTCTACCCCTAATACCCTGACTGATACTGGGACCTAAGCTGCGACTGTGTCTATGACTGACTCTCTCTTATTTTTTTACCATCCCCTGGCATTGCACTGGACTATCCCATAGTGAACTACCTCTTCCTTTAGAAGAAATCCCTCTTTTCTTGCATTATTTCTTCTATATCATATGCAGCTGACACCAATAGTGCAAAATCTCTCTCTCTAGGATTTGTTATCTGCATCCTCAGCTCTACATTCAGTCTTGCTAAGAATCTTTTACATTTCTCTTCCTCATTAGGAATGAACTCTTCAACATACTTTAGTAGTTTGGTAAAGTCTTTTTCATATTCTAACACTGTTCTTTTTCCCTGCTTCAAATATGGGAATTCTTATCTCCTCTTATCCTTGTAAGAGTCAGGCATGAACTTCTTTCTGAACTTAGTGAGCAAAAAATTTCCAAGTCATCTCTATAGGTGCTTTTCTTCTCTTAATAGTATTCCACCAATTATAGACTTCTTCCTAGAGAAGATTAGTGGTACACTGAAGATTTTCTGCTTCTGTACAATTTAACTGCTCCAATCCTCTAAATGTCCTATCTAGCTAGTATTTTGCCATAACAGCATCATCCTCGTTCCTCCTTAGGAAATCAATAGCTCCCATCTAAAGGAGTTTTCTATAGAGGAGCTAGTGGTAGAGGTGATACTAGAGTTAGAGGAGGTAGAGGTGGAGAAGCAGCAACAAAAGTATGTCTAAACTAGTTTACTATCTACCATAATAAAGCAGGAGATGCCTCTGCCTATTATGGACCAGGCACTTGTGGCTGTGGCTGCTATGCAGCATCATTGGGTTTAGGTACTGATGCATTGCCTACCCCCTGTACAGTAGTAGGTGTAAAACTAGCCACTTCCTTAACCCCTCATTCGGGTACCTAATAAGCTATATGCTTACTATAAAAGGCATAACTTATCAACCTTATATAACATAACAGTTCAGAGGAATTGAAACTTAGATAGTTGCACTCATGTACTTTACCTAAGAACATTAAAACTATTCTCTGATACCATAAAATGTATCACCCCCTACTGGATTTTCTCAGAAACCTAATAAGCGGTGCACTTCTTGCTAGGTCACCCATCCTAAAATTTCTCACATGTTTGTTCATTTAACTCTTACTTATTTTATACTATTTAATTTATTTTGACTCCAAATTCAGTTTTGTCAATTCCTATGGTTCCCTTAGGTTCATGCCATAATGTTCATGCTTTTATGGATTAATTACAAGTCAATCTAATTTGTCCTAAAATTCGGCAGCATAACGGCTGCTTGGGTCATTATCCAAAATTTGAACTTGTAAAAAAAACACTTTTATATCACATTTTCACCTCTCTTGGATCATTTTGGCCCCCCGGGTATTAACTTAACATCGCCATTCTAGCATATCTCAACATAGGCCTTAGGTCAAGCCACAATCAAGAGAAAAACACAAATTAGAGCCTCAAGTTCACATATCATCCACAAAGGCTATTCATACTCAAAAAGATTAATAACTGGTTTATTACAATATAATTGTACCTATATATTTACATCACATGTCCTCTATATGCATAACACCTATTTCCCACCTAAGTGCATAGAGTGCAGAACTATATAAAATATACGTTATTAACCTTTTGATGAATAGCCTTTGAACTTCACTACATGCTTCATGAGGCTACATCATTGTTTTGGTTACTTGCACACTAAAATAGGTACGCTGAGTATATAATATACTCAGTGGTGAACTCAAGTATTTAAACCATGTTAGGTAGTTATCCATACATATATAATCGTATTATTGAGTTATTATGATTTTAAGGTATAATTTAAGTTACTAATATGCAGAATTACCAAATTGCCCCTATATTGGTTCATGTCGATAAATTATTCAATTAATGATTTTAACTCATGTAAAACATAGTTTTAAAATCACAATTAAAAATTGTTTGCATAATCTTTGGTAATTAAGCCAATAAGTATTGCATATATAAAATTACCAAAATACCCCTACATGTGTATGGTCTAATTATTCAGGTGATTGTGTTATATTATGCCTTGTATCATATTCCAATATCACATGTAATTGATATTTTTCTTATTTAATTTATTTCAGCTCGCCCGACTAGAAAGATGACAATGGCATCACTAGACCTAGAGGGAATAAAATAGTGTAGTGATCCATATTTTGGATAATAACCACTGCACCAGCCTACTTGAGTCATATCACCTAGGGTGCAATTATCGAGGTATGATCTACTTAGCATACTAGTTTATCTAATAGACTAGTATAGTGGCTCTTTAGGACCTTGGCTGCTATACCAGCCTTACTTGAAGATCAGTGATGGCATAACTATGTCTACCTAGCAGACTGGTCTATTTAACAGACTAGTCCAGTGACCCTACGGGACCTATGCCGTTGCACTAACAAAATTTAATAACTGGCATCAAGTGGTAAGGGTAGAAAGTTGTCTATCCAATAGACTAGTATAGTGGCCCTAGTATGGACCTAGGCCACTGTATCGGCCTTATCTAAAAAAAATAGACAGTGTAGTAGCTGCTAAAATCCCTAAGTTGACTGGTCGACCCATCTAGTGGGTGTCTAACTAATAGGCTAAGCAACTCAATTTATGATTATTTCTTTACTGATTGACCTTTTATAATATTACTAAATGAATAACAAACATATGAATTTTATGGCATAGTTAAAATTTAGCCCAATTTGGTATGGCCATAATGAGGATGTACCGGGTAAATTCTTATAAGAATCTTTAAGTATTAAAATTGCCAAAAAATCAAAGTGTATTATGCTTGAATTTATTCCATAATTATTTCTCAAGGAGTTGTTATTTACTGTTTAGTGATATTTTGATTCAAGTAATGGTCAACTGGATAATTATTGGTCATTACGGCAAGTTTTTAATAAACTTCTCTAAATTCATTTCCCAGCCTATTTCTATGTAGTTTTAACCATTATTCATTCAAGATTCATAGGCCTTAAACCATATAATCATTAGGCCATTTCTAAGGCTAAAACATAGGCATAAAGCCACTATACATAAACACATATTTTAACACTAATAGGTACTATTTATAGGCACATTATGTACTCACAAGCTATAGCTCTTAAAGGCAAATTATAAGCCACTTTTCAAATGCTTTTCTAGTCAAGTTTAAGTTCATTTTTCATGCCAATTATTAACCATATTTCATGCCATTTTGAACACACATATTAGACTCCTTTCATGCCTTTTAAATTATGCCAACATGCTTATACTATTATACCTTACCACACCTATACATAACTTACATGTTACCAACATTTTCATGCTAATTCGGGTGCCCTTACCTCCCTTACGTCTCCACCAAAGTGTGACTCACTTTCTTACACATATTAATTCAAGCCAATTCATGTCCACAACATTAAGTTTAAGGCAATTATTCATTTCAAGTAAAACACTAAAGCTTTTTTAGCATTTACCTTGCCAATGCTCTTAGGTACCTTGATATACAAGCCATAGTCACGCATTTTTCCACATTTCCTTGTTCATTTAACTACTTACACATACTCTTACCATATTTATGCATTCCCAAGGATATGATTATGCCAATTTAGATAGTTCTATGATGGTGAATGTCTCGACCATTACCAAATTCCCAACCATACATACATTAATCAATTTATCTACTTATCACCTAGTGATTTCACATGTCCTAAAGCAATTTTTACATGCCACATAGACAATTATACTCACATACACACATAGGTTTATACATATTACCCATAATGCTCTTAACCAATAAAGGTTTACCCATGTTAATCAAGTGTTCATCAAATAATTCCAAATTCAACCCTTACTTATCCATTTATGCCTAAGAATTTCATACAAGTTAAAGGATATCAACATCTAAACCTCAGTTAACATCACTAAAGCTTGATTCTAGTCCCATAGAAACCAAGTGGCATAAAGAAATGGCTAGAGTTCACTTACTTGCTAAAGAGAACACTTGAAACCTTCACTTCCACAAGCTATCTAGCATCTCATAGTGACTTCTTCTCCCTTCCTTCAAGCTTTTCTCCTTTTGAATCACCTTTAAAACCATTAAAACACATTCCTATAGATGTTAGACACCTCAACTACCCTTATCCAGCTAAAAAGACTCAAGGAAACCCAAGGAAAAACAAAGAACTCACCTTAAATACCCTTAATGGATATTTTCTATCCAAGAAACTTTGAAGAATTTTTATGAATCGTTGAGAGCTCCTTTTCTAATGTTTCCTCTTCCTTTAGCTCCCTAACACATAAAAATGAATTTAGGAATCAAGAATTGATAAAATTGGCTAAAGGAAGAAGATGAAACTGACTCCTAAAGCTTGTTATGTTATCAATTCCAACAAGGAGAAGAAGGAAGAGTTTTTCCTTTTATTTTGTGGAATTATCCACTTATCAAAAGATATTGCCACTTGGCATAGGCCATACACTAGTTGGCAATCTGTGGGTGGTCCCACAACCACCTGAAACATCTTAAAATGGCTTGATTTTTGATAAAAATTTAGAATTTCACTAAAATTAACATGGACCTTAAAAAAATTACACCGTTTATTTTAAAATTCATATTTTAATCCCCTCTACATAAACATAAATTTTTGTAGCCAAATTCCATTAATGGGGCAGTTTTTAGATTGTGTTAATTTGCATGCCAACCTAAAAAATTATGAGAATTTGCAAATGATCTTGGAATTCAAAAATTCTTTCACTAATGAACTTAGTGGAATTTTTTAGCTTTAGGGTCCAATATTTTTGGTCTGTTTAGGCACATCCTAGGTCATTCCTACCCTAAAAAATTTTTATTAAATAGAGGGGTAACTTACTATTTGAAATGAATTATTGGTTATGCTAAATTTTTAATTTTGCCTTTTTCATCAATTTAAAGCCCTTTGAAGTTTCATAACCAATGTTGCTGCCTCGATTTATGTGCAAGTGACCTGACACCTTGAGCATATTTCTTAGACTTGGTAGCACTGTTCATGAAGCCTAAAAATAAGAGCGTTATAGTTTTCTACTCATGTAATACATATATATGAGTGTGTAAACCCCATATCAATCAAAGCTAAAGTAGAAGAATCAAAGAGAAGGAAGGCACCCATTATTACATTAGGCGAATTAGTCTCCACGCTAGCTCTGATGGAGTATTGCTTGGCAATCACTTTAGGCTCTACTATGCTCTTAGCACTGACTCCTTAAGTGCCCATTGTCTTCTCTCTTCTATCTCCTTTCTAACCTTTAATAGAATCAGATGTAGATCCTTATCCACCATTTGATTGCTTTAAGTAGTCTCTGATAAAATGGCCTACTGCATCACACTCAAAATAGACTCCCTATTTGGATCTCTAACACTCCCCCTTGTGTCTCTTGTGGCAAGTTTGCACTTGGGCCACTGATTACTCTGAGCTGTGATCACTAGGGCACTAGCAACTTAAGACTATTATTATCTTATTTTACTCTATGTTCCTTATCTCTGTCTCTAAGTCTAACCTTGCTTCTGAGTTTGCTATGGTGCCCTAGACTGACTCTCTTTGAACTTCTTATCTATATGCTGGGCTGTACAAATTGATCCTTAACCATATGATCTCTTTTTTTGGTAAAACTCTTTTCTCCTTCTATACCTCCTTTGCCACATGTAAGCTGCTACTAGTGTAGAGAAATACCAAATCTTCATAGGAGCTATGTGTGCCTTATTCTCCATATTTAGCCCCTTTTCAAATCTTTTGCATCTATCAACTTCTATTTGAACCATATCTTTAGCATATCTACTCAATATTGTAAAGTCATTCTCATACTCTAGTATTGACTTCTATCCTTGCTTAAGGTCTACGAATTCCTGTCTTTTAGCATCCAAATATTGTTCAGATATGTACTTTATTTGGAACTCTTTCAAGAAGTAATCCCATGTCAAGTTAGCTTTATTCTAATGTTCTATCAAAGCTTTCCACCACTTGAAGGCTTCCTCTTGTAACAAGAAAGTTGTATATATAACCTTCTCTTCTAATGTACACTTGAGTTGCTGCATGATTCTGATTATTTTATCCAATCAGTACTCAGCTGCACTAGCATCTGCCACACCTTTACCCTTAAAATCCTTTAGCCCCTATCTTTTTGATCCTCTTAAAGATAAGTCTTTTAAAGAGCCTGTAGTAATAGAGGTAGTTGTTGGATTGGTGGAGGCGGTGGAGGTGCTACTACTATCGACTATCTCAACAAATCTAACATCTCTTTTAGAAAAATCGATGGCATTTATGCTGCTGAGGATGCTTGCTAGCATCACTTCTAGAAAGAGACATAGCTTTGGTAACTCTTTGCCCAATTAATGTCAGAGCATGGCTCTTGACCTCTTCCCTACTGTGAGGCATATTTGAACGCATTGTAAAATATAGGCAAAAAAATAAATTATAAGCCTCAATACCATATTATCATGTGATGCAAGTTTCTAAACTAATGGCACTTATACATAACCCTTAAACATTGAGGAATGCCTAAATCATAGCTTTGATACCATCAAATGTGACCCTTTACCCAATTCTGATGTTAGACCCAAATAAGAAGCATGTATACAAATGTATTACCAAACTTACTTAACTCTTTTACTATTACTCAAAAATCAAAATAATTAAAACCATTTTAAATACATGTTTCCTTTAAAATTAAAGTTTTAAAATTTTGTTCTTAAATAATTAAAAATTCATTTAATATGTTACATCAATTTTGAGAATCTTTGTATCTAAAATTTAGTAGCATAATAGTTATACCAGGACATTATCCCAAAATAAATAGTAACCTGTAGAAGAAAATAACACTTTTAAAAATCATTCATCCTATTCTAAACTCAAATTGGTCATTCTAACCATTCAATAATAGCTCAACAACTCATTAACATAATAAAAGAAAATATTTTATACAAATATCAAAATACAATTTTAAGTATACTTAAGTAGTTACCAAAAACAATAATAACCTATATTAGGCCCAATCCCTCTCATGTTATAAACAAATGCCATTAAACTTTTTATATCATATAACCAATATGTAAAAATCAGCAAAATACCAAAAAATAGCTTGCTCTTAATCTACAATGGTTAGGAGGCTTTGATTTTAGTCTAGTTCTTCAACCTACTTATCGCAAATAAAACACTATGCTAAGCAAATTTGCTTAGTGGTGTAATTAAAGAAATTTAAGTGCTAATGCATTCACAACCATATGCATGAAATGGAATGGCAAATGTATACACCAATATACTTACATGCTCATAGTATAACTTAAAATAAATAGAACATTTAATCATATCTTAACCTCATAAACATTTATTACATCTTAATCAATATCTATAAGGATATTTAAAACCACATATCAGAATAATTAATGAATTACACCATTTACATATTTTAATGCTCGTACTTAAGGAAACACATGACTAAAGTGGATAATAGGGACATTGGGTCATTGAGGCCATTAGAACTACAAAGGCCCATAATCTGGACCCAAAGGTCATTATCTAGACGTGAAGGTTATTAAGAGATAGTAAAGCATCCTAGCAGCTGCTAAACCCTTAGTTGATCTGCCAACATATCTAATCTAGGTTGTTAACTAGTATAGGTTAATCACCATATTTTAATTTTTGTGTTTAAATCACTTTAAGTAACTTAATTAATTTTGCAAAGGTGATTAGGCCAATAAATGATCAATCGAGAAACAATATCTTTTATGCTCCCATATGCTCATCAAATCTATGCCTAAGCATAATTCAATGTACATAATAAGCTTATATACACATGCTATATAATATAATCATCAAACACTAAGAACATCAATATCTTCATGCCTATGTACATCTTTCATAATCAAGATAGCCATTATAGGCATGCTTTTTATAAAAAACAAAAAGTTATGCCCTTGCATATTTCATCCATAATGTCTCTCATAAATCATTTACATATTCCAATTGAGCATAATTACAGTCTCATATGATTTCCATCATCAATCTCATATATGGCACCTAATTATGCCATGGCACAATCCAAGTTCACATAAAGTTATCCAAGCATGCTTAACCAAGTTACATTACATAATTAATACTATAATCATAATTGCATCAATTCCTTTACTTGTGCATGTGTTGATCCAACACAAACACATGTTAAACTTATAGGCCATTTAGCCATATTACACATGCACACACATAAATATACATTTTTAAAACTCAATGCGCTAACACACTGCATTATGTTCCCAACATGGTGATTGATATGCATCCCTGCTAACACATATCATGCAGCATTATAATGGATGCATTATAAGCCTTATAACCATTTGGTAATCCATTATCATACCACACTCATATTCATTCATCCATTACTTTCATGACATAACACTTTCATTCTAATAATTATCACCACTTAATATGAAAATAACTATTAGGCTTGTATTTATCAACACATAAACTCACATGCCTATCTTAAGGCTTTTTGCCCACCACTAACACACACCATCAACAAAAATTCCTTATCCTTCAAGTATTTATTTCAACATAATAAATATAACTAACATCATTAAAACACATAATTTCATCATTCATGCTCAATTACCACATTTCCATATTCAATGTACACACACATTTATGCACAAACACACATATATTAAATTTCCATAATTACACTTACAATGAGTCCAAAAGATAACAATGAGTCCGCTCATGCCTTCTCTTTCCCCTTATCCTTGCAATTGTTACCCAGCCCAATTATCAATTACATATTCATTTTGTAAAAATGTGTATAAAATCATACAAGCTTAAAAAATTAAAATTGACCATATATATAGGCTCTTGGGCACATAAGGAACATGGAAAAAATATTGGATCTTAAAAAAACTTACTTGATGGAAAAAATATTGGATCTTAAAAAAACTTACTTGAATGATAAATGGTTACTATTCACTAAGTTGAAGAACTGAGCAATTTCTCCATATTCTCTTGAATTTCTTGCTTCTATTGGCTTTTAGAGATTATGGAGGCCTAGTTGTATGATTCAATTAGATGAAATTGAGGTCAAAATGAGGTGAAAAAGAAAAAAATTCAAAGAGTTTCTTATGGAGGAAGTGGCATTGGCCACAAGAGAGGGAAGAGAGGTGAGGGAGATAAAACTATTCACTCTTTGCCAAAATTAAAAGAATTTGACCCCTATTTATACTTGTGTAAAAATATCCCTTTTAGTCCCCCTCTTTTTCCCTCTTTTCCACCCCTTTTTACCTTAATTAATCTTAATTGAATTCCTTTTAAATCATATAATTATTGCCTTATAATCTTCTAAAAATTGGAGGTCAAAGAAATGAGAAAAATCGAATAAAATGCCATTATTTTACTTTACCCAGTTTTAGTAAAAATACTTCTTGATATGTAAATATTCTAATTCTAGTGCCATTGGACTATTTTGAATTTGTAAGTGTTAGGTTGTATCAACCTCAAAATTTTCTAAGTAATCTTTGAATATTTTATGGTTAAGCTAAAATTAGGTCACTATTCACTAACACTATCGCGAAATTTAACTGTCATTTTTAACTGCCTAAGTGACTTTGTTTTGACTTTAAATTTCACCCATAATTATATTATGATTAATACTTCCATTCAATAAAATTAGTGCCTTTACCCTTTGGAAAATACTATTCATATCCTGGAAAGTACTATTCATAACACTGGGATTTTTTGGGCATTACAATAGGATCTAAAATGTGGTCTACTGCACATAAGTGGAGGCCTCTATAGTCAATATCCCATTATGTAGTACTGCAATTGTTGTCTATCGAGTATTGGTCGGTTTAAATTTAAACGGAATACTAAATCATTGTGATTTACAAATATAACTTGAAATATAACTAT
>CANXYI011988151.1:0-16360 GCA_948208565.1 Hura crepitans
TTTTCTTTAATGCAAGTTACAAAAAATTCATGTTTTGCACCCTCCTTAATAATATAGAGTATGAATTAAATTATAATATTATATGTAAATTATTTTATATATAATTTATATAAATATTATATATTTATAGCATAATATTTATATATTTACAAAATAAAGTAAATATTTATAGTATAATACATTTTCTACAAATTATTTTATATATAATTTAATATTTATTGATAAAAATTCTATATAATTTGATATATGATAAAAAAATAAAAATCATCATCCCTTTTTTATCAATTATTTATAAAACATGTAAATTTTTGAATTAATAAATAAGATATTTGTGAATGACATCTAGCCATAGTATCTAAGTGAATAAATTATAATTCATGAATACTTCTTTTTTTTTTTTTTTGCTCTTTTCACTTTTTAGCTTATAATTCTTATATACACAAGCACGCATGCATATAAAAATAATAATTTGTAAGAGAATGAAGTTAAGTGTCAAATTTAGAAATTGTCAATGCCTTTTATGAGAAAGCCTTTGTATAATTAATTATGACATATATGGCACATAATTTCAAATTTTAATAATCTATTTTTAATTTTTATAAAATATAATATAATTTTATTATTTTATTAATTTTTAGATACTTAGTTGCAAATCTAAGTTGAATTTGAGCAAGAAATTTTTACCTAAACCCGACTCGAGCTAATATGACCCTATGTTACGTCTAGAGAAAGAATGAAGAAAGATAGAAAAAGAGGAATAGACGAAGAAAAGATACATTAGAGAAGAAATGAGAAAAAGAGTAGATGAGAGCAAATAGTGAAAAACTTGAAATTTCATCATTTATACAACTTGATTATATTCAAAAATTCGTTCATGATTTGAGTGAATAACTCGAAATTTTTCGAAACTAAACACGAATAACTATGACCCGAATATCACAATTAAAAAATTCACATTTTTATACCTTATAAATCACTATACATTACATTAATTTTATCACAATTTGATTATAAAGTCACTATTTCAAATAAATTCCTCAGGTGAACATATAACCTCAAGATTAATATACAATACAATTTTTTCATAAATTTAAGTGAAAAATTAAAATTAAAATTAAAAATAATAAAATAGTAATTCAGGTTTTACCCAATAAAATTGGACATGGTTCAAAATTTGAAATTTGCAAAATTTTTTTAGCTCAACTCAAATAACTTGAAAAAATTTGAATTTTTTTATATCGATATGGGTTAATTGAGCAGTTCGAGTCAGACTCCTTTTACTCACTTCTAAGAAAGAGACATAAAGGAAAGAGAAAAAAATAAAAGAAAAAAATAGTGAATATATTTATCTAATAATATCTTGTATAAAATTTGTAGAATTCTTTTGCGAATTCCACCTATTTTATTTAGATATGATTTTAGTTATATTAAATTGCATAAAATTAAATTTTAAAAATTAAAATATATTTTTAATATTTTAAAAAATAAAAATTTTAAAAACATAAATGAATTTTATAAAATTTATTTATTTTAAATATATTTTTAATTTTTATTTTGATATAATAAATTTGTTTTAATATTATTCGCACTTGGCGCGGTGCGGATTCAAATACCAGTATATATATGTAAATGCCTAAATTAGCCACGTTGTTGCTGCCAACGGAAGAAGCACCCGATCGATCGGTGTAAGAGTGCCAGATTGAAGTTCTCGATGGCGGGTCAAAATTGAAGCGCTGCTGGGTATACTGGAGAAGGAATTAAAGGACGAATAATGGGGCTTGAAAACAGCAAAGGGTAGCTGCTACTGCGATAGTGATTTCGGCTAGAATTGATTCAGGAAAGGGGGCTCTCTCTCAATCCCTTTTCTTTTCCTTGGTAATTTAGGCCAGTAAGGTGGAACTATGTTGCATTAGGTAAGGCTGATAGTTACAGAAATTAAAGGGTGTAAGATTTCTTCTCTTTTATCCTTTTTGATTTTGAAAATTTCGTAGTGAGAGGCTAGATTGAAACGCTGAACTAAAATAAGGCCATGGAAAACATGAATTCAGTTTTAATTATGTACTAGTGATCTTAGTTCTTACTGAAGCAGATTCCCTTTCTGTCTGAATTAGTGGAAAAGCAGAGGAAGGTTGAATTCAATGCTACCGATTTCAAGACGACAGGAAATTTCACCAAAAACTTGAAGGAAATTTACATTGAGGAGCCCGAGAATTGAACCGAAAACTAAAGAGCAAAGAAGGTCAGTGCTTACTCTAGAATCCTTATTATTTTTAAACAAATGATGATGGAAAGCTTGAAAATGGGTTAGGATTAGTTCTTATTAGAATTGGATTACGTACCTGCTGAACACTTGAGATTTAAAAACATGATAAAAAATGTGAATTGAAGTATAAGTACATCGCGCAGAAGGGGTAAGTGAAATGAATTATGAGTTTTATGTTAAAATTTCATTGATGCAAGTTAAATGAATTATGAGTTTCATGTTAAAATTTCACTGAAATTACATCAGGGGCTACTGCTGTAAATTTATAACTCCTTTATTTTATGCAGATGAAACGGCTGCTGCTAGTTAGCAGCTGACTTGGTTGGATTCCAGTTGGGCTTGGCTTAAAACTAGATTCATTTATAGACTAAATTTCCAGTATTAGATAAGTTGGGCCTTAATAATCTATATATACATATATTCTCTAAAATATATTTAATTTTGTAAGTTGTTTTTGTAGAAATCTGAGTTAAGGAACTAGCAATTCCAAAATAAATTAATAGTGCAAAGAAATTTCTTAGATTAAATTGTTAGGATTATTATTAAAATTTCTATTTCTCTTTTTGCATGGTTTAAAGGGGTCACTAAAACTTCTTGTACGAATTCATATTGCACATATTTAGGTAATTTCTTTCTTCTCTTCTTTTGACTTTCCTATTTTCTGTTTTCTCATCCGAAACCCATTCTTGAAGATTGAAAAGATTTCTATTGAGGCGATGATTTAGGATTTAAGTATAGATAATTATGATCTGTAAATTTTTGAATTTACTCTATTTTATTTTATACTCTTTGATTAGGAACTTGAAAAAAGCATCTTCTGGAAATCCAATCTGGTACTGCCGTAAGGATAACTTTCTCTTTTTCTCCCGTTCTATTAATTTCTGATATGTCATTTCTTATCGAGCTGATTTCTGATATGCCGTTTCTAGGGTATATATATATTTGGTTATTACTGATATGCCGTTTCTAGGGTATATATATATTTGGTTATTACTGATATGCCGTTTCTAGGGTATTACTGATAGAGGATCTCTAGGGTGTATATATATATATATATGAATCCAGATTTTGGGTTAATGTGTGATTAAACTAATAATTGACTAAATTCTGTCTCTTTTATTCATTGTTGCTTAAAGAGGATCGATAGGAAAAACATATGAGAGAAAAAGTGCAAAGAAATAATGAATTTGTAATAAGGAAAAGTTTGCTTGTTTACACTTGATTGAGGTTCTCAAATTGGTGGAAAAAATAGTCAACACTCTAGAGGATGTCATTTGTGGCTTTTGTAACATAATAGGATTGCTTGTGTTTTTCCTTTACTTTTCATTTTTTTTTTGTTTTTCCTTGCTTTGTAAGTAGTTATCCTTTTTGTAAGTAGTTAACTGAAGGGAATTGCGTCTCGAAATCAACGGAAATGAGTGTAAGTATATTAATAAGATCCATAGAAAATGGTGTGTTGCTCTTTGAATTATAGAATTGTTAGTGCCATAAAGCCTCTGCAGTTAGTGCTAGATAATAGTAACGCATGAAATATTTGAATGTATTATTGGTATTTGGGATTAAGTTGCGGCTGCTATTAGGTATTATACTTGGTGTTGAGATACAGACTACATGCCTTTGTTCACTGCTGTTATTAGCTTTCCTGGGAGCTTATTTAAACACGAATATATATATATATATATAGTTTGTGTCTCTGCGAGACTTGAACTGTTGCTGAATAGAAAATGCATGTTATGTGACCTTAGCATTCAAAATGTAGAGTTTTGACAAAATGAAAGAAAAATGGATGAATTTTAATTCCTTGTTAAATTTCTTGTGCTATTTCCGATGTGTGTATTTTCTATCACTTAGCAATTGGATGAATTCTCTGTTCTCTTTTTTTAGAAATGTACAAATGTCTATTTTTACTGTCCCGACTTATTTTATTATTCCCGTTTACAGATACATATAAATGTGGCTTTAGTTAGTTCATCATTTCACTGGTTCTATGAAAAAGTATAACAAGCTTTAACAGGTAGTTTGAAAAGAAAAATTTATTAATGCTCTTTTAGCAGTTGAAGCTTTGACTCCTGTATTGGCTTAATTTTGTCAAGGTAGAATTAACACACTATGTCCAAAACTGTGAACAATCTTTAGTTAGGGAATAATTATTATTAAAAATGAACATATTTTCTTCCTAGCTTTCTTGTTTTTACATGTAATTTCTTAAGTATTACATGTGAAAACTTTGCCTTTGTATTTGTTTGTAGGTTAAGTATGAAATTGGGAGGAAATCATGGAGTTCCGAGTGTTAACTATTTTTTTTTAACCTTTTTATATATTATTTAATTTGAATTGAATTTATTTTTATGTTTGTTTTTGGACAGTTGTATGGCAATAAATTTCACTTTGTATTTGTTTAAAAATATATATAATGTTATTTATGCACATGCAATTTTATTATTTTTATGTAAAATAAAATATACAATTAATCCTATTTTTTAAATTTATTGAAATATTTTGGACAGATTGGGATGGAAAATCCGTCATTATTTTTAAATTTATTAAAAAGAAAGAAGTGAAAAAAAAAATTACCATTGCTAGCTTTTTTTGAAGAAAAAAAATATCGTGGAAAATTATAATAATTGAATTATCGACTGCTCTATCGATAGTTAAAATTTGAAAATAAAATTAAACAAATCTTTGTAAAATATAGACCAAAAAAATTGATTGCTAACTTTTTTTTGAATATTTTATTAGATTAAAAAATAGCGACAGAGTAGAGACCAAATAATCAGTAGTTAACTTGAAACGATGACTAAAGTTCAATTTTTTTAGCGACCAATTTAATTGGTTGCTATTTTGTAACGACCTAACGGTTTCGGTCGCTAATATCCTCGCAACTGGGCTTTTAGCAACCGATTTGTGCAAAAATCAGTCGCTAAAGCCCTTCAGCTGCAGATTGCTAAATCGTTTTATTTTAATAGTTAAGTATTTGGAATCACACAATTGAATTGTATTTTCCCTGATTTTCTTCTTGGCCGAGATGTGTATTCGTAGATTACCATCGTGCAATTCATTTTTCATGTAATAAGACAATGCAACCAGCTCATTCACTTGCTATGGAGCTTATTACATCGTTAGCTTCAGTTGAAGTTTTTGCTCGCTAGGATTGTAGTAGAGATTGATAAACGCCTAGAAGAAAACCCACCTGTTGTTTATTCTTGTGCAGATGCAGATAATCTGCACATTAGGTTTAATGGTCTCCGTGATTTAGGAAGTTCCAATTATGAGAGAGAATAATAAGAAGAAAGAATCCCACAAGCCATGCCATAATACAATATCTGCATGGTGTTCTCTATTTCTTTTACTTTCTTTTGCTACAATAAGAGGAAAGTGTGGTTCAAAATTCGTTTAATTTTGTTGACAACCAAAATGAACTGACTAGTATAGCATATATATAGTATAAGGAAAACGTTCTATTTTATTCCTAATATTTTTCAAAAGAATTTTTATTTGCCTTTTGAAACATCGTTTGAGTAATAGTAACTGACATGAATGCTAGTGTTAATATACATGAACAGTTTTGATATACATTATTGCTTACATCATCAATGAACCTCATTATTGCTTACATCATTAATGGACCTCACTTCTTAAAAATTAAATTAATATATTAATAATAAAGGTGGTAAAAATTGATCCACTAATAAATCCGACTCTTTTGATTCAAAAAAAATTAATTTAAATTCTATCCAATCCGTCATTGATCCGTTTATAATCTAACCCGTTTGAATTGACCCACAAAATAACTTGATCTATGCTTTATTCAACTCATTTTATGTCCATTTATCTTGTGATTTTATAACTTTTTTATAATATAGATTATGAAAATAATTATTTTTACAGGTTATTCCTGTATTTTTTTTTTTGATCAATTTTTTGTTAATGACTTTAACTCCTTTGATTCAACCAATTTGAAACATGACCAATTTAAATCATAACCCATCCGACATGACCCGCTTATGGCTCAACTTGTTTACCACATATATATCATTAGGTTAATTAAATTTATCATTAAATCTAACTCACATTTTATTTTCTATTGTTTTTCTGAACTTATAAATATTTAAGAATATAAATGATAAATATTGATAATATATATTAAGAACAATATGACTAATTCTACTGTAAAATTTCTGTTAAATACTTAAAGTTTAATAATAAACATTTTAGTTTCCACAAAATTCTCTACTTAAGTAAAAATAAAAATATTTAAGTAAAAAATATATAAAGAAAATACAATTTTCTATTTTTTAATCTTTTAATTTAGAGTTATATAAAAAAATTATATATTTATTGCTTATTTTTCAATTATTACATACATTTTATTGAAATTTATAAATTACTTCTAAAAATAATAAAAATAAAGTGTAAATTAAGAATAAATAACTTTTGTAAATTAGTTTTACAAAATATTAGAGATAAAATAGTATTTTAAATATGAATTATTTGAGAGTAGAGCCTATTGGTGATGCAAAAAGTGATGTGGATTGAAACTTTGTTCACGTATATGCAATATCATCATTCATATAAGCACTATTAATATCATTTAACATTAAAAAAATGAGAATTATAAAATCAATTTTTTAAACGTTTTAAGTAAAATTAAAAAAAAAAACAAATTAAAGATTTTCTTAAAAGGAAATATTAAAGGCAAAATGGTACGTCTCCCTGCCATAAGTGCCATTTGCTTCACGTACTGATACAAGCCCTACAACTATGACCCCTTCTAAATGATTCACCCCTTTTAGGGTTAAAATTATATTTGGCACCTGAATTTTACAAAATATACAAATTTTAACTCTAAACTCTGGCAAGTTTTACCCTTAAACTTTTAAAATAGAAAAAATAATGTTATTTTTAATATCAATTCATAAAGTTTTATTATTTTATCAAGTAAAATCTAACCATTCAAAAAGTTTAACTACAATAATAATATATTTTGAAAAGTATAGGAACAAAATCTTCAGTTTAAAAGCTTAGACAAACACAAATAGAAAAACAGTTTAAGGATAAAATCATGAGAAAAAATCCAGGTTATCCCTAACTTCTAAAAGCCTAAACCTCTAAATTCACTAATTTTTATTTCGAATCCAACAGAGAGAAAATAAGAATTTCCATTTAAAGTGTAAAAGAAATTGAACTTGTAAGCTCTGGTATCTAATCATTCACATCAAAACTTAAAAGGCCAAAATAACTTTCTATGCAAATTATACATGGCTTATTATTTATTTTCCTCTTGTCTATGCATATGCATGCCTAACCATGTATCATTGGGTTCTAACACTTTCTTCTATTTAGGGTGTTTTTTTTAATACCGTGTTCCATCGAGTACCAAGACATTCACTTTAACACCCATTGGGTCCAAGCAAGAAATCAATAGAACAAAGAGCGAGAATTCTAGAATCCTATGTATGCCAGTCTAATACTATAATTTCATGCAACTTGTTTGGACCCAATGTTTAATAAAATAAAAATTTTATCCAATAGAATATAATAAGGGCACTAAATTAAAGAGAGGTCTAAAGTCTCAGACTCGAAATCGCTTTTTGCCAATAACAAATCAAGCAGGTATCCCACTCCTTATTTGGCCTAAGGTACACGTACAGATCTCTAGTTTCAGATTGATTGCTATAGCTTCTACTCTACGGTGGAAGTATAATTTTGCAGATCAAAATTTGAGAACCCTTTATAAAATGTCAACTACGAAAGCAGTTAAATAGTGATGAAGGCTGTGCTCATGTATTCATCCAAATCAAGTCATTAAAGAAAAATATATGAATGTTGCCTGAAAATTAAGGGATGTCGTGACTTTTCGTATATGGCATATCTTTCTGTTACCGTTATCATTAAGAGAGAACCAATTCTTTTTGGCGGCCAACCGTAGCTAACAGCTAATCAAAAAACAAAACGAGCAAACCTTGGTTTTACAACTATGTAATTTCATGTATATCAAACATTTCAAGTTTGCGCCCCACAAGCTATATAAGACAATCAGCAAGTCCTTCAAGAAAGATGAAAAATCAATTACCTGATATACAAAATTCCACAAGCTGCCTGACAGATGAAAGGGAAAAAAAAATAATTAGCCTTGCTAAACACAATAAAGAAGGAATTTGAATTCTCAAGTGAAGACTTGGTGAATATACAGAGCAGCGAGTTACCCAAAACTACATGCCACAAAAGGCAATAAGCTGCAGCATCAAAGGGGATTATAGCTATGATCTACTGCAACAACCTGACCTCCCTCCTGACTGTGGCTCTTCTCCGGGGACAATAATCTTGGTTCCCTTGAGAAGGGAAGTATTCCCTCCAAATTCATTTTCATCATTTGCAACAAGGCTCTTCTTGCTGACAATTCGATAAATCTCTGTTAGTACTGAAAGAAAAGCTGATTCAACATTAGTGGCCTCAAGAGCTGACGTCTCCATAAAGAAAAGATTTTCCTTTTGCGCAAATTCTTTGGCATCCTCAGTGGGTACAGCTTGAAGTGTCCCCAAGTCAGACTTGTTACCTACAAGCATGATGACAATGTTATTATCAGCATGATCCCGAAGCTCCTCTAACCACTTGGCTATGTGATCAAATGACTGACGCTTGGTTATATCATAGACCAGCATTGCCCCAACTGCACCTCTGTAGTATGCACTTGTCACTGCTCGATACCTGAGATTGCCACCATAATGTTACAATCAATATGCATCTACCATCAGAGCTAAAATGTAGAAGCAGAAACTGGCAATCTAAGTCATATTGACTGCAAAGAAGATAAATGCACAAATAGTAAAAATAAACTTATAGAAATGTTGTAGGTGACAGATTAGCAAATCATTGAGTAACTAATCACATGCAAATTATAAGGCATCCATGTGACTGGCCAACATTTTATAGGAAGCAATGGTAATGGCTCTCATTGTTCAAACACATTAAAAAGCATACTCAACTAACCACAACATCATTTTCTGTTGAAGCAAAATATATCACATTTCCTTATCGTTGCCCGTTCCACTTTATTTTCCCATCTTCATTCGGTTTGTACTAGTTTACAAGTTGAAGAATTCTTCATAGTTTCTTCTATTAACATATAGCACTCATTTAAATTAGCATAATTTAACATTGAAGTTTCAGCTCTATTATATTTTAGGTTCTCACATTTAGTTAATACTACAAGTATTCCAATCAATTCAGCAGAACAAGCTCACCACTAAAGTATTAATGAAGAAATAATATCTTCCTATCCCAACATTTGACTCAAAGCCATATGGTTTCTTTACCAATAAACCACAAAACTATAACGCAAACATCCTAAACCACCACCACACCTTGATCTCTAGTATTTCTACTCCAAAGCTATGCCATGTTCTAAGACAATACTATAGTTATAGCAACAAATCATATTTTTCAGGCAGGCCGAACTTACAAACTCCATAGTTTCTCCTGCTAGGCAATTTTATAAAATTTCTGGATTAGCCATATATCAAAACTTGAGTTCCCCGAACTTATAAACCCCATAGCTTTGCCTGCTAGGCAATTTTATAAAAATTTCTGGATTAGCCATATATCAGAAGTTGAGTTTTAAAGATATTGATAACTATCTATCGATGCATCTCTACAAATGTAATCATACACTTCTCTAACAACAAATAATAGTGGCTCATTTTCCCATTGTCACTGCTTAAAACATCAATTTTCATTATTTACAAAACAAAATGATTGATAGATAAACAAGAGGCATGTTTAAACGGAACAGTTGAAGCATATGCTGGATTGAAAATGCAGTTTCGGTGTTTAAAGCAACAAAACAAATAAGGTTTTCTCTTTACATGCTTCGGATTGTTTATTATCTAATCTTAAGACAGGAGGGACATACATCGTTTATGTTTTAAGAGGTATATGTATGTACATGTGAGTGTACATGCAAAGAGGAATTCTTGAATGGTTACTTACAAACAGCAAACAAGAAAGGATGAATTATATTATAGACAAGGCAGGATATGAAACTAATATGTAAATACAGACATTCTTAGATAAATTTTTCTTCATGAATAAAATGTTGTATAAATAATATTGCATTATTGACTCCTTCAAGCTGGCTTATTTCCCTCTTTAGCCATATGTCTCTTATCTCTAGGAGGTCTTCCTCCACTATTAGGTTTTTTTTCAGAAAACTCCATTGGTTCTGGTACCAAAGACAGGCAGACCCAACAGACACATCCCAAGGAATCAACGGTTGATTTGTTGGATCTTCAGCAAAGAGATGTGAATTATATCTCCTCTCCCCAACCCACAGTGAAACAAGGCAAATGCAGTTCGACCAAGGTCCTATTCTATGGTTACAATTCTAACAGATATGCCATATTCATACCGTCGCAGATTTGAGCATAAGAAATCTAGAATTCACCACGGGCACAAATATATATAGGCCTATACATACACAAATAGTAGCCAGGGATATGCTTTCTTCTATTCATCATGGCATTTAGATTAGAAGACTTCTAATTAAAAGTATTCTGATGCAGATTCTGCTAAGAACCTCACTATATTACTGCCTAGATTCCACAATCAGAACACTTACGAGATTTTAACACTTAAACGTTTAAGCTCAGTCCAGCAGCCAAGTAATAATCAATTATGCAGCTACTCGATAACCATATTCATCAAAGCTGTAAATAAGAGAGGGGGAAGTAAAAACAAATAGACCGTTGGGGATCTCAACAGTGAAGTTAAAACTCAAACCCGATTTCACCTAAAGCATATATAATTATCGCAGCTTAAAATCCAATCAAAATGTTTTCACTTTTTTCTATTTGACTTATCAAATTACTGGCATAAACTGAAAAAGTGTGAAAAGTAGTACCGTTCTTGACCCGCAGTGTCCCAAATCTGAGCCTTAACGGTTTTGTGATCAATAACGAGGGTTTTAGTCTGGAACTCGACTCCGATCGTGGCTTTAGAATCTAAACTGAACTCATTTCTGGCGAATCGAGCCAATAGCTGAGATTTTCCCACCGCCGAGTCACCGATCAGTACGACTTTGAACACGTAATCGATCTTCTGATTGTAATTCACTTGCAAATTCGACATCTCCCTCTTTCTTATCAATTTGAAGCTAAATTTACAATTTCATATAAAATACAACCCAAAAAAGTCAATTAAAAAGAGTAGCGATTTACAGTGCAAATACTGAAAAAAGCTTCTTTGTTGAAGATGATGAAGGAAGATTTTGTATCGAATCTTTGTGTAAGCTGAAGCAACTTCAAAAAGAAATGATCAAAGGCAAGTAGTGCGTGAAGGCAAATGATGCGAAAGAAAGAGCTTTAACGGGAAATGGAAGGAAAAAAGAGGCCGAAAATAGCGAGCATTGAAATTACAAATAAAATAAAGTGACAAAGGGCTCTTTAAGCCCTTTTCGCTCCTCTCTCTCTTTTCATTTGCCGGGCTAAATGTCCACTCAATTGCAGCCTTGGATAAAACATCACTGACAAATTAAACGGTTGAAATTGAATACACGCATTGGCACAAGGAGCACCCATTAAATACTTCATCAAATAATATACAATTTTATCCTGTAATTTTTTAACAGCAAAAAAATTAAATGCAATGACATGAATAATAAGTATGCATTTCTAATATTATAAATATTAAAAAAATTATTAACAATTTTTATATATTTTTTAAATAAGTAAAATTTATTCTTTTTTAAAATATTAGTTTAGCATTGCACGCGATTTATTAATTTTATAAAAACATAATTTTTAACATTTTAAATTTTAAGTGAAGATATATAACAATCATTCTAATTTCATATTGATTAAATTTGATAACCAGAATAGATTTTTAATATTAGACTATGAATTGAGACTCTAATTAAAATTTACAAAAGTCAACCATTTCAGCTATAGCGACTAAACTCCTGAAATATAGTTTAATAGTCCTTTATTTTTATTTTGTAATTTTAAACTCCCTCAAGTTTAGAAAATATATCCAAAAAGTCCCTATTACCAGCTATTACCAATAAAAGCACAAACTATTAGTAAGTTTGCATGCTTTGCCCTTGAACTTTAGGTTTGATATCTGTATATTTTCTAAACTTTGATTCAACCTAAAATTGGGTGAAAGCCATCAAATAGAATCCTTTTTAAGGATAGAAAGGTCTTGAAGAATCTGGAGATTCTTGAAAATATGCCATAAAAGCATGGGAAGAGATGTAGAGAGTTCAAACTCTAATAATCAATCAAGCTTGTCTTCAACGAAAAAAATTTATGAAATGAGATAAATAGATTTCTTGAACATTACCATGCCATAGAGAGTGTCAAAAGTTTACTAGAAGCTAGGCAAGCATTAAGAAATGAAGTAAGAAAATCGGTGAATGAAAGGCTTGATGCAGTGGAAAGAGAAAATAGATTAAAAAAACTTGAGGTGTCGAGAAAAGAGGATCTAGAAAAAACATTGGAAAATTAAGGAAAAAAATGCTTTCTTTCATACTAGATCCGTAAAAAAAAAAAAAAAAAGTAGCCAATATAGACAATTCAAATTTGTCTCAAACCTTAGAAAGTTTTTAGATCTGGTAGAGGAAGCTCCAATTTATATAGATAATAATAAGCTTCTAGCTATGAAAAGGGCTTTGTACAAACCCAACTATCCTTATAGGATGAAAGAAGAGTTCATATCTAAGGAAAACTTATTGAGACCAACACTAAGTCTTGTAGCTTTTCTCAATCTAGATTATGAAAAAAAAAAGCATCTGAAAGGATAGATGAATAAGCTAGTATGATTAGGTTTGCAATAAAGTCGGGAAGCTATACTCCATAATAAGTCTACAAACTTTGCAAAGCCACCATGGTAGAAAATGCACAAAAGTATTAAACCATGTTCGTAGAAATAGCAAAATAACATGTGAAATAGATAAAGAATTACTAATAAATGGTGTGATTGCTATAGTAGTGGACATTTTGAAAAGAGAATTTTGTGGATTCTCATTGTCAATAGAATCTCTAGAGAAGAACAATCTCTAGCAGCACTAATAAAACTATAAATCTATAACGTGTTTTTTTTAGAATTATGCAAGTGAGTTTTAAAAATGTTATTACAATCTCAATTTTGCAACTCAAAATTATATGTCAAAAATGTTTTTTTTTGCTAAGCTTCCAAAATCATAGCCTGAGTAGGCAAACAGCCTATCAACTACTCCTAAATGGAGAAAAAATGGTAGATGGTCTAGGAGGAAAGATATAGGTGGTGAAGTATGCCACGAGAAAGGTGTGTACAGAGCTCCAAGCAAGGCAAGATGCAAAACGTCTTCCTTATTCAAATAAGAATTGTTGTTTTGAAATTGAATGTCCTGGGAATGTATGGTTGTTCATCTGGACAATCAATTAAGAATTGGATATTCTTTTTAGAAAAAATTTAAAGGGTATAGAGAAAAAAGAATATTAAAAAAAGGAAAAGATGAAAGGAAAAGGTCAGATAAACCTTATTGGCTTATTAGGAGAAAGACTAATTTTAGGGAGAATGATAGAATAAAAGCTTTCAAGAAAAAATATGGGAGAGAACTTAAATGCCCTAAAAGAAAATCTTTGAGTAGTTGCTCATGCTGTTGGATTTATAGGTTAAAGGGTCACAAGGTTGATTCTTGTCCTCACAAGAATAAGCAAAAAGAAAACCTAAGAAAAGTTTTCTTTGAAAATGAGTGTAGATTTTATGATGTACCGGGAATGAGGTGGTTAGTGTTTGGAGTTGCCACCTGGCTTTACACTAGGATCATTGATCTTTTGCCCAAAAAGGGTTTGGACTCAGATCTTATTAATGCCCTAGTAATATACCTTCATTTATATTCTAACGTTTATCAATCTCGTATCACGCAAGCAATCATCTTAGTTAAAAGCATACATGTCACCCTTTCATAAAGAGAAAATGCATTGCAATCTTAAAATATACAATAAAGCGTAAATGTAAATTGAACATCCACAAATCGGATCATTTATTAGTTGTTGTTTAACCTAACAACAACCCGTAATTCCATAAGAATTTGCAGTAATTGCCTAACTCACATCTCTAGGAGATTGGTTATTTGTTAAAATATATTTTTATGTGACTTTTATTAAGAAAAAATCAAAACCATTTTATTAAGAAAACACCAATTAATTAGATAGAAAAATCATTAAACAAGTTATTAAATTACCTATTACAACCCAACATAAACAAAATAGATAAAAGGTACAAAACTAAATAAGCAAATAAGGCATAAGCAATTGGTCCTGTTTATGCATTGGCAAGTCCGTGTGGACTCAGTATGGCCTTCGATCTATGTCTATGCAGACTACAAGATGTCATAATTAATACGTCCGTTCGGACCTCTTATCCAGCATGGGTGGTCAATCTTACATAACTCAAGAGAAAATGATTAGTAACACAAATAAGGTCTATGAGGACTAAATAATAATACCAAAATAGAATGATAACAACACTTGCAATAAATTTACATATAGTTATGATGATCATGGAATATGCCAAAGTAATCATTATGAGTGAAAGGATGTCAAACTAATCATGAAAAAGAGAACATAATTTCATCACAATGATATTCATATGCATTGTACTTCAAAACATATGTACGTGTAGACTACACTCCTTGCAAAAGGGAGTCTATGCAGATTGAAACATGGAACACACATACATTAAACACATATCCGTGTGGACTACACTTCTCGTGAAAGGGAGTCCGTGTGGACTCATACATGAAACACATATTCATAACACATACCTATGCGGACTACACTCCTCATGAAAGAGAGTCCGTGCGGACTTAAACATTAATTCTAGAATATTAATGACACGCATATTAAGGATTAGAATGATTATAATACATTCCAAAAGTGTAAATATATATCAACAACATGCAATAAAATGTGTTAAATTAGAGTGCATAAGGTGAACATAAAATTGTTATCAAATGATGGTCAGTACAGATCCTATATCATGTGCATATTCAAATAATTAGTTTATATAGATCTTAGCATTCATTACAATAAGTCTATGTGATTTTAGGTGTCAATTTCAGAAAGTAAGTATGATTACAATTCTTAATGAATGATTAAACTATGATGAAAATTATCTAAAATGTTAACTTACTCTTATAATCAATGTGGGGATTACATATAATCACCTCACAAGTCAATTAAACTGGGGAGATCCTTAGTTATAGAAACAACATGAATATAATAAATAAAGATGAAGAATGAAGGAAGCCTCAGATCTTACCTTGTAGTTAGCACCAAGTAACAAGACAATGGTTGGGTTTAAAAAAAATAATTATTTTGGTGTGGGCTTAGGACTAGTATAGCAAATCCTACTTTAGAGTCTTCACTTAGACTTTCGAAATTGCGAGTTTTAATTCTTTATTCAAATCACCCTTTTTCCTCCCCTTGGAAAGGGCATTTAAATGGTTTGTGTGTTCTCCTGTCCAAAAGAGAGGGAGTTCTAGTAAGATTAAGAGTCAGAGTCTAAATAGGAAGATTAAGCTTTTAGAAGCTTTTTGGCGATAGGTTTTATGCAGACCATGGTTCGTGCAAACTTGGGCTTTGGTTTACCCTGGCGAGCTATAAGCCTTATTCCTCTAGGTTAAGTTTATGTTAGTCTGTGCGAACATAGGCTGTGGCTTGTTTTGGCAGACTATGGGTCGCGGGCTTTTTGTTCTAGGCTTGTTCTATTTTAGTCGATGCAAACCTTACAGCATCAAGTCCGGGTGGACTTGCACAAGATGGTCTGTATGGACCCTAGTTTTAGGTTTCTTGCTTTATTGCTTGAACTGGTCTCTAGTTATCATCATAGGCCCAAAAGGTAAAGCGTCTATAATGAGAGTCTAATATATGAACCTATGATGAGGAAGAATTATCTTATATGGACTTTGAGATACATTCAATCTATGACATAGTATCTAAATATGAGACTAACCTAGATGGTTTTAATTTATGGATAACCTAAATATTCATAATGAATAAAAGCCGAAACTACCCTATAAGAAGAGTTAATCCTTTTGAATAATTATCTGTTACA
>CANXYI011988211.1:0-10552 GCA_948208565.1 Hura crepitans
ATTATTGTAAATTTCTCTCTCTGTGCTTGATATATCACAGAACATATGGTCACTCCAACATATATATATATATATATATATATATATATATATATATATATATATATATATATTATTTAAAATAATTATTTAAATTGATCTGGCACATCTATGCAAAATGTCTAAAATACCCTTAGCCTATTTTTTTCCATAAACTTAGAAAATACTATTCCATTATGTTTAATTTCATGCTCATAATTAGTCTGATTATTTACTTAATTTAATTCTTTAGCCTGACTAGGAAGACAACACTTTAAGACACTAGATCTAGAGGGGCAATAAACTAGTGCAGTGGTCCCCATTCTAGACCTATGCCATTGTACCGACCTATGTGCCATAATAAAGATCAGTCGTAGCCTCCCTAAACATAATGAAAGTAATTATATGGCATAATAAAGATCAGCCCATAGGCCTCCCTAACCATAAATGAGTAATTGTGTGACATAATAGAGATTAGCCTATAGGCCTTCCTAGTCACAAATCATTAAGAATTGGGTGACATAATAAAGATCAGTTCATAGACCTCTCCAGCCACCAATGAACTAGCAGTTGCAAAACCCTAAGTTGACCAGTCAACCTATCCAGTGGGTGTCTAACCAATAGGCCAAGTAGCTTAATTTAACTTCAATTATTAGTCAAAATTGTTCTTATAATATTTTAGACTCAAAAATAGATAGTTAAGAATTTTATCCTGTACTTTAAAATTTTATTCAGACTAGTATAGCCACTTTTTGGCTCTACCAGGTAAAATTCCATGAAAAAAATTTAAGTCTGATTATGCCAAAATTCAAGGTAATATATGTTATAATTTGTCATGGCATTTCCATGTAAAAAGGGAATACTTTCTATCCAGTGACATTTTTGATTCAAGTAGAGGTCAACTAGACAGTTATAGGTCATTTCGACCACTTTTGAAGTCAGTTTTCTAAGACTATTTTAAGTCCAAATTCAATTCAAAGTTTACTATTCTTTTTAATACTTTACTAGGCAATAAGCCAACTTTAACTGGGCCAAGTCCACGGCAAAAATCTAGGCACAAATGCCAACTGGTACTGGGCCAACACCATGGCCAAAATATAACTCAATTCTAGCCTCTCAAAGGCACAATTAAGGTTCACTTCACTAGCTTATTCAAGCCACTTTTTAGGTTATTAATTTAAGTCTTTTATACATATTTTAGTCCATATCTTTCTAGCCATTTCAAGGCATATTTTTGAGGTGTATATTACTATATTAATAAGTCACATACTCAACTAATTCCATAGCCATTTCATGGCAACAATTCGGCTATATTAATGTACTTACTTAATACTTAACAACTTAAGGTTCCAATTAAACATGCCATGACTAATCCTCTTAGGTACTTAGGATAAATTAACTTAAATTTCATTCTTTTCCATATGATCACTATAATCAATCATAATTACATGCCATGGTCTCACTTATGGTTATATACATCCCAATCTAAGCCAATTTAGCTAAGGTGCAATGTAACATTTCTTTAAAACCACTTAATATAACTCACGGGTACAAGCAAACATATATATTCCATGGGGATTTCCTTACCCAAATTCACTTAATTCACATCCTAGCATGCCATGAATATTCTAAATTCAACTTAGGTAGTAAATTACTCACTCAAACAATCATAGGCAGCAAATTCTAGCAAGGTTTGTGAGGCCAAGCAAGCAAACATTAAGAATAACATGTTCAATTCCACTAAATACTCAAGGAAACCAATATCACCAAGGAAAAATTTAACTCTAAATGTATCATTCCAGCCCTCCTAAGTCCATGTTCACTAGTCTAGGCACTAATACATATGAAGAAAAGGCTAAAAGTCCACTTACAAATCACTTTTAAGGTGTCAATCCCATCTAAAGTCATGCTGCCAGCCTAATTCCAGCTTCCAATGTGAACTTGTTCTTCCTCCGTGAGCCACCAATTCCTCATACACAATACCATCCAAATGTTATCTATGTCTTAGCATAAAAAATCACCCAAAAACTCCAAGAAATGAGGAAGATATAACTATGAACTCACCTTATATACACTGTTCTAAACTAGCCCCCTTCTTTGATTTTTTCTCCTAAACCATAGCTCTTTTTGGCCTGATTCTTTTTCCTCATGATGCTTAACATCTAGAGGAATTTTTAACCACTAGAATCACCTCATTTGGTTGCTGGAGCAAAAAGATATGGCCTAGAGAAGGAGGGACTGGCGTCAGTCATCTGGGCAGAAGGGAACAAATGAGCAAAAATGAATTTTGTCCTTTAACAAGTGGAAATACACTTGTTATGGCTCCCTTACCACTTACAAATGGGCTGAGCCACTTGGCATTGTTATGGACACCATCTTAACACCTCAAAGTTGTCCTAAAAATTCCCAAACCATCTTAGTTTTTTGACAAACTTTAAAATTTCATAGAAATTCACTTAGACCTCTAAAAATTACACCATTTGTTTTAAAATTCCTATTTTAGTCCCTTCTACTTGCTCATAAATTTTTGTGGCCAAATTCTATCGATAGGGCAGTTTTAAGACTGCCTCAATTTGTGTGCCAACCTCAAAAATTATGATAATTTGTAAATAATATCTGATTTCAAAAATTCTTTCACCATTGGACTCAGTGTAATTTTTAAACTTCAGGGTCCACTATTTTCGGGTCCGTCTAGGCACATCTCGGGTCAATCTTAGCTCGATAAATTTTTATTACCCCAATGGGTAGCTTACAACCTGAAATGAATTAATGGTTCTGCTAAATTTTTAAATTTTGCTCTTTTCATCACATTAAGGCCCCTTAAAGTTTCATGATCTGTGCCACTACCTCAGTCCACATGCAAGTGACTCGGCACCCCAGATGCACTTCTCGGACCTTATGGCACTATTCATGAAGCCTCAGAACATGGGTGTTACATGCTGGCAGTATGCTATTAGAGCTAGAGATGAGGTAGATTTGCTAGAAGTGATAGCAGATACCTTTCTTCTCTTTGATTCTCTTGTATTAGCGATAAGAGATCCAAGGTCTACACATTATTGTATATGCACTACAAGGGCATAAGACCAGGGGTTAGCATCAGAACTTCATGACATAGAGATTATGATTAGCAACCCTATAGGTCAACATGCTATAGTAAACAAGGTTTACAAAGAGTGTCCCTTAATGGTGTAAGGACACGAGTTTTTAGTTGACCTCATTAAGTTACCTTTAGATTATTTTGACTTAGTCTTAGTTTTGGATTGATTGCCTAAGCATTAGGCAATTGTTAACTGTAAGCAAAAGTAAATATCTCTCAACGCTAGTGAAAGGATAGACTTTCTATCCAATGTTTTATCAACTGTTATAGCTAGGAGGATGTTAAGAAAGGGTTGTCAGGCTTTCTTGGCATATGTGTATGATACTAGAAAAGAAGATCTCGATACGAGCCTTATACCTATGGTATTAGAGTATATAGATATTTTTCCTAAAGAGTTACTTGGTTTGCCTCTAGAATGAGATTGAGTTTGTTATAGAGGTTTTACTTAGCACTACACTCGTATCTATAGCTCTGTGTAAAATGGCTCCTATAGAGTTAAAAGAGTTAAAGATCCAGTTGTAAAAGTTGCTTGACAAGGGTTTCATAACGTAGAGTGTGTCTATATTATTTGTGAAGAAAAAGACTGGTTCCTTGCAATTATGCATTAACTACAATCAGCTAAATAAAGTAACCATTAAGAACAAGTATCTGATGCCTCATATCGATGATTTGGTCGATCATCTTAAAGGAGCAAGTGTTTTCTCCAAGATTAACTTAAAGTCAAGATATTACTAGTTAAGGGTCAAAGAGGCAGATGTGGCTAAGACTGCTTTACAAATAAGATTTAGCCATTATGAGTTTTTGGTAATGCTATTTGGGCTTACCAATGCTCTAGCAACTTTCATAAACTTGATGAACTGAGTCTTCTAACCTTACTTGGATCAATTTGTTGTGATCTTCATTGATGACATTTTAGTATGCTCTATGAGTGGAAAATATCATGAACAACATCTTAAGATTGTCTTATAGACATTAAGATAGGAAAGCTCTATGCCAAACTCAGTAAGTGTGAGTTTTGGATAAGTGATGTGTCTTTCTTAGGACACATAGCCTCTACAGAAGGCATCAGAGTGGATCCAAGTAAGATTGAAGCTATTATGGAGTAAAAGCCACCATAAAACACAACTGAGATTAGAAGTTTTCTAGGTTTGTCTAGGTATTATAGACATTTTGTCAAGGGTTTTCCATTATTATAGCACCCATGACATCTATTGAGGAAGAATGTTAAGTTTGCTTGGGATGAGAAGTGTCAAGAGAGCTTTGACAAAATGAAACCTATGTTGATAGAAGCTCCAATTCTCACATAGTCAATATCTAGGAAAGATTTCACCATTTACAATGATGTATCATCAAATGGTTTAGGGTGTGCTTTGATATAAGAGGGCAAAGTTGTTGCTTATGTTTCAAGACACTTGAAGCTACATGATAACAATTATCTTACGCATGATTTAGAGCTTGCTATGATTGTTTTTGCTTTAAAGAGTTAGAGACATTATCTCTATGGAGAGAAGTGTTATGTTTATACAGATCATAAAAGCTTAAAGTATCTTCCTTCATAAAAAGAGCTAAACTTGAGACAGAGAAGATGGATGGAATTAATGAAGGATTATGACTATCTTATTAATTATCATCCTAGGAAAGCTAATGTAGTAGCTAATACTCTAAGTAAGAAATTAATGGCAGCTATAAGGGCAATGAATGTCAAGTTAAAGCTTATGGATAATGGTGCTCTTTTAGCTGAGTTACAAGTGAAGGACTCACAAAAAAATGGTCATAGGCTTGTAAGTGTTATGAGTTTAATCTAAAAGGGGAAGCCTACTAAGTATAAGATCAAGAGTGATGGTTGTTTGTACTACCATAATTAGATATGTGTCCCAGATGTGGAAGAGTTGAGGAAATAGATTTTGTAGAAAGTTCATAGTGCTTCTTATTCTATATATCCTAGTAGCACTAACATGTATTAGGATTTAAAGATTTACTATTAGTGGCCAGGCATAAAAAGAGATATGTCAGAGTTTGTGACAAGTGTCTTACCTATTAGCAAGTAAAGGTTGAGCATCAAGTTCCATTAGCATTGCTTCATCTTATAGCAACTCATGAGTGGAAATTGGATATAGTCACTATGGACTTTATAGTTTGATTACTTATGATAAAAAATAGATGTGATTCAGTTTGGGTTATGGTAAATCAATTGACTAAGACTATGCATTTCATACCAGTTCAGATGGGCCACTCTTTGGAAAGGATTGCTAGGATATATATTGATGAGATCGTTAGATTGCATGGAGTGTCATCTTATATTATATCGAATCAAGACCCAAGGTTTACATCAAGGTTGTGGTAGAAGCTTCACAATCCCTTGGGCACTCGATTAAGTTTCAATATGGCATTTCATCCTCAGACCAATGGTCAATTAGAAAGAGTTATTCATGTAACTTTTGATACTCGAGTGATTTTGATGCTATGTTATATATGATATTCATGTTAAAACATGTTTAATAGGTACTTAAGGATATGTTGAGAAGTTGTGCTATCAAATTCAAGGGAAGTTGGGATCACTACCTTTCCTTAGCAGAATTAGCTTACAAATATAATCATCAAGCTAGTTTAGGAATGGCTTCTTATGAAGCATTATATAAAAGGAAGTATAGAACTCCTTTATGCTAGAATGAGTTAAGTAAGACTAAGCTTATAGGGCCAAAGCTAATTAAAGATGCAAAAGAGAAGGTGATGATTTACAAGGATAGATTGAAGGCAGTTTTAGATAGACATAAGACTTATGTAGACTTGAAAAGAAAACATGTTTAGCATGAAGTGGGGCACAAAGTGTTTCTTAAAGTTTCACCTCAGAAGAAAGTTCTGCGGTTTGGCAAGAAGGGCAAGTTAAGCCTAAGGTTTATTAGTCCATACAAAGTGATTAAATATGTGTGACTGATATCCTACAGGTTGGCTTTACCTCCTATGCTTCAATAGATATATGATGTCTTTCACGTATCTATGCTTTAAAGGTATAGATTAGATCTTTCGCATGTTTTATTAGCTGAAGAAGTTGAGTTTAGACCAGATTTATCTTATGAGGAAAAGCCAATGAAGATATTGGCAAGAGAAGTCAAAAAACTATAGAATAAGATAATGCCATTAGTAAAAGTGCACTGGAGATATCATGGCATGTAAAAAGCCACCTGAGAAGGTAAAGCTCGTATAAGACAGTAGTACCATCAATTGTTTAAACCAGGTAATTTGAAGATAAAATTTCTTTTAAGAGGGAAAAATTGTAACATTTAAAAATCCTGAGGTTATGAATAGTACTTCTCGAGATGTGAATAGGGTTCCCAAAAACCTAGATACACTGAAGTGACTGGATGGAAGTATTAATTAAAATAAAATTTTTGAGTAAAGTTTGAAAAGAAAATGAAGTTATTAAGGTGGTTAAAATGCAAATAAAATTTTTACGGCAATGTCACATAAATAGTGACCTAGTTATAGCTAAACCATAAAAGCATTTCTTTTTTTTTTCTCAAATTGACTCAGGATTGATATAACCTGATACTCGAATATTCCAACTAGTTCATTAGCATTGGAATTGGAATTTTTAGATATTGAGAAGTATTTTTTATAAAATCAAGTAAAAATAAAAGCTACGTTTTTAATTGATTTTTCTTAATTTTTGAGCATATGTTAAAAGAGGCTTTAGGGGCTTGATTTATGTGATTTTTGGGAATTATATAGATGATTATTTAAGGTGTTTAAATATTTTTAAAGAGAGGTTAAAATAAAGAAATTTTTGTGGCCATTAGATTTAATGAAGGATAATCTTGGCCATTAGAAGAAATGAGTATACAAGGGTTAAAATTTCATTATTGTTAGTTAAACCAAGAGCAGTGTCATCTTCCTTAACCCACTCCCTAGTCGATGGCTCTAAAGAGGAATTTCCCCTTCATTTTTCTTCATCAAGCCTCTAAATCACCCATTAATTCATTAGCAAACCCTAAATTCCACACTTTTAAAGCCTCTAACCAATAATAATAACAAGAAACTCAAGAGAAATTGATAGGTTTTCATAATGGATGTATGGAGTTAATAGTGGCACATTTTTGTTTGAGTAAGATTTTTTAGAGTTTCATATTTTGCTAAGTTCCCAAGGTACACAAGAACATATTTTTTTTAAGTTAGTTTTGATTTTTTATGTGTATCTAATTTTATATAGTTTTTTACATAATGAGCCTACTTATATTTGGAGAGCAAAGTGAGAGAGGAAAAGGCAAAGGTAAGGAGAAGGCCTAAAAAAGCTTATTTGGTGTATTTTTAACCTAATGTAAGTGTATGTGCATGTGCCCTAATGAATAAGTATGCTTATATGTGCATAAAAATGTTATTCTTGTATGTAATGATGTTAAATGTTTATTAATGGAATTATATGGATTTATGCACATGCTTTTATGCCTTTAGAGTGTCTGATTGATGTTGGATATGTATATGAGCATGATGGTCAAATTGCTTAAAGTAAGTGTGTGTGTGTGTGTTATTAATTATAAATGTTTATGAGGTTAAATGCTTATGGATGATGATGTGTAACCATGTGATCATTGTATGATGTGTTGAAATGATCACATAAAGGATGGAAATGTGTGAATGCATGATGCCCAAATGATGCTTGGAGGTTGTCATGATGTTGTGGTGACTACTTATGTGATATAGGTTGAATATAAACTTATGTTAAGGTTAATTGCCTAATGAGCTATAATTATGCGCAAATTTATATGAGATAATAAAAATGGCTATGTTAATGTATAAAGCATGATGGGGTAGAATGGGTTGCCTTTTGTGTATGATAATGTTTAATGCTCCTTTATGCCATATATAAGTATAAATTATGGCTTATATGAATGGTGATAAGATTTATAATGTTTTTTATGCAAAAAGATGAGTATGTCTAATGGTTATGCTAATAAGGCAAAATTTATAACGCATGTTATGATATGATTGCAGTCATAAGTACATGACCTAAATGTGTATGTTACTTATGACATGATAAGAAGGCCTAACTTAAGCTTACCATTTTTAAGTGTGTAGTTGTTTATATTATGGGATACATACCTATGATGTGTCTTATGCTTTGTGACACATAACTATAATGAAAATTTATAGTTTTTCCCTGTTTGGTCATTTATTGGCCAAACAATCTTTAAAATTTACCTTAAGCTTTTTTAATATGGTGAAACTGAAAAAAATTTGGTGATTAGCATATACAAGTAAACAACCTAGATTGGATAGGTTGATCAGTCAACTAGGGGTTTTGCAACTGCTAAGGTACTTCTACCTAATTTCGTGACCTACATGTCCTATGATATTGTTTTTGGGCCTTCATGGTTTTGATAACCTTTGAATAAATGTTGTTGGGCTATCATGATCCTAATGACCTTTAGGTCTATATGCTAGGCCTTCATAGTCCTAATGACCTTTGTGTCTATGTTGCTGGACCTTCATTGTCCTAATGGCTTTAGTGGTCCAAGTGTCCTTATTATCTAGTATAACTTATGTGTTTCCTTGACTTTAGGCATAGTATATGTTTATTGTTGAAGCTTGAGACATAAAGTTTATTATTGTAAAGCTAACATTCATTACTTGATGATATGTTTTTGATGAGGTATTTTCTTTATAAAGGTTAAGATACACATCTGTATCATATTTTATAATTATATCCTATGTACATTATAACTGCATATTTTATGTTGTTTATGTACATGTATGATTATGGATGTGTGCGTATAAATTACCTTGATTACACTACTAAGCATTTGCTTTATGCATTATTATTTTTATGATGCGTAGATAAAAAGACTGATTAAGCTAAAGCCTCAATGCAACCAGAAGATCAAAAGATGGCTTTTCTTTTGGAATTTTGTTTGGTATATAAAGTACATGATATATATAGGTAAGGGCACTCATATGATGCATTTAGGGAATTTGGGCCTAAATTTTAATATTAACTATTTTTAAAGCTTTTGAGTATTTTGTAACCATAATTAAAGATGTTTGAGATGTTCTAACTTGTATGATATCTTTTCTTTGATATTGATTGTGATGTTTGGGATAATGGTTGTTTAGAGTGATTAGAGGATCACGAATAAGGAGGATTCAGATTGTTTTGCTATAAAAGTGTTTTTCTATATGCAGGTTACTACTCATATTTGGAATAGTATCCCAACACAGCCATTATGTTGCTAGATTTCTGACACGAGGATTTCCCAATTTCATTTTAATACATTAAAGGGTCTCTTTGATAATTCACATTTTATTAACTTTTAATGTTTTCTAAAATGGGGGTTTTATACTAAGCATTTTATATGTTAAGGTTATGTTAGTTTACATAATGCTTTATGTGTCGCTCCTTATTCGGGTCTACTGATTGGATCAGGTAAGGGTGTCACATATACAGTCATTATAAACCATTTTAAACCATACTAAGTCATTTCATACAAATTCATCACATTACACATTAACTACATGCATTAATCACACAATTAGTTCATAATTCAATATAAACAATATATACTATAGTGAATACACTTATTTTTGAGCTTTTATACACCTAATTAGGCCCTTTATATCTTCTCCTTGCCCTTTTACTTACTAGTCCCTTCTTTCTCTACATTCCATAAACCAAAATCACCATAAAGAATCAATATAAAATCAAAGGCTTAATAAAAATGAATTCTAACCTTATAGAAATATTATATATCTACCAAAGATCTTTAGAAAAATATCAAACTCAAAAAGCTCTCACTCTATCAAAAATAGGATACTATTCATATTATCTTCTTACCTTAAAAATCTTCAATTCTAAGCCTTATTTCTTCACTTTCTTTCCATAAACAAGCTTTTACCCAAGGGAATTAATGTTTAAAAGTGGTTTTAAGGGATGAATTTGAGTGGAAATCAAAAAATAAAGGGAAAGGAATGGAGGAGTGTGCTATCAGCTATGAGAGGTGTGGGGGAGGAGATAACACTATTTAAATGTTAACCAATTTAGAGAGATTTGACCCTCTATATAGGTTATTTAATCTAAGGGTCAATATTTAATCTCTTCCTTATCCAAAGGCCTTAAATTTTCCCCCTTATTTCCATTCCTTTTAATCATTTTCCACCCTTTTTAATCTCCAATTAACACTTCTAAAAAATAACATTAGACCCCTTGAATCATTTCTTAAAAGCCTAAAAAAATCGCACTCGAAAAACGAATAAAATGATCACTTTTTAACTTGCTCAATTTTTAAAAAATACTTTTTAATGTTTAAAAATTCCAATTCCAATTCCAATAGACTCTTTGGAATATTTAAGTATCAGGTTGTATCATTTTCAAAATTTTATGAGCAAAAACCAAATATTTTATGATTCAGTTAAAATTATGTCACTATTCATGTGACACTATCGTAA
>CANXYI011988373.1:0-10577 GCA_948208565.1 Hura crepitans
TTAGTCTTCAATCTAGCAAGCTTCTTTATTCTTTTGATTCATTTTTATATTTTTTATAAATTTAACTTATCCATATTTGGTTAAGGCTTGGGATCTAATTGTTTAATCAATAGAGTCTAGACTTGCACCTTTTAAGATGGCTCAGTATGTTTTAGAGGTCTTGCCATAAGAGATGGAGCTTTTCATAAGTGGTTTGCTATGGGTGCCAACTTCATACCCCCTAGCATTTTGAATCTTTACACTTCTATTGAATGTTGAATGTTATCTTTTCAACCTTTTTGAATACTACATTGATGATATCTCAATTATTAGCCAATTCAAAGATTTTTTAGCTAACTATTTTCTCTTAATTTCACTAACTTTTGCTTAGGCTCATGCTCTTGGTTGATTGACCTAGCGGGAATTAGAAAACTCATTTCTTTTTAAATGAGGCTAACCTTAGTTGAAAAGAGAATACTCATTCGTTTAAGGCTTAAGATAAGGTAAATTTTTGTACGCATTGGAGTTTTAACATCTTAGAGATTCTAACATTTGGATTTTAGATGAGCAAAAACCAGGAAAGGTTTGTCGTTTAAAATGGTTCTTTAAGTTTTGGAAAAAAATCATTAGAAAATGAATTTGATGCTTTAATTTCAGACCCTATTGAATTTAGACTTCTTTTAAGATTTGAACAAAAGTTATTCTTTCGAATTTAATTTCCCTCAGCATGTTATTTTATTTTTTTTATCTCACATCTCTCATTCAGGGATATTTCTCATGCCTTACAAGGAAAGATCAAATCTTAAACTCGAAAATTGTGTGTTGTAGTGGTGAGCCATCATGAACTATTCATGGTGCTTATGGATTAGCTGATCATGTTTTGTTCTTCCTCTTTTTATTTATTTAAATCTCTTAATTTACTTTCAGGAGTACCATGTTATGCAATGATTGTGGTATATAAAGATGCTTATGAAAAGTCAAAATGATATTTTATTAAGCTTTAATTATTTTCCAACATAGAAGAAAGAATAGAACTAAAAAACAGAATAAGGATAGTCTAGCCTATCTTTATTAGATCCTTTCATATCCTTGATTGGTAGGATCTTGCAATTGTTCAAGAGTTAGCTAATGAGGTGTAGACCAAATGCTAGAAAGAGGGAACCTTGCTTTTCAAAGATTTGAGGGATATTGGTGAGGTATGGTAATGCGTGATTTTCAAGATAAGGTATCACACCATAGTCTATGAGGTCTTAGATGGCTCAATGAAAGGCTTTATAGTTGTCAATCAGGTGACTAATTTTTTGGTGATAAGCACAGTGTCGGTCATGGCAATGGTTAAGTGGAAGTGGTGAGGAATGGTGTTCAGGTATTAAGGGTTAAAGTAGGTTCCCTTCTTTTAAGTCCTTGAACAGCATGGATAAGGGCTTATTTAGATGCATAAATCTATGACAAATCTTTCTTGGCCCAATTGCTTGGTCATTGCTTGCCCCCATGGTTGAATTTAAGCACATCGAGTTCTTCAGAGCACCTTGTTGTTGGACTTCAAACTTCTTTTGTATCTTTTTCTTCTATTTGTGCTATCATTCTTTGTTCCAATGTTGCCATCACTTTATTAAACATGCCTTTAGTCATAAATTGACTTTCACTTTTGGTTTAGGGTTTGGTTACCATTTTTATGGTGAAAAGTGTTAAAGGAAGTAGAAGGGTTGAGTCTTTTCCTTTAAAGAGCCTGAGTGAAGGATGATCCTCATATTTAGCATGATACAGTTGTTAATATGATATGTGCATGCTTCAAGCATTATGATTATAATGTATACATTATGATTATGATGCTATGTTATGCTTAAATTGCTTGGATGATTGCAGGATTGAAGGGTAGTGATGCATATGATATGTACATGATGTGCCTAGACATAATATGGATATATGGTGGATGTATACTACACTTATACTGGGTAAAATGGTATAGAGTGAGTAAAGTCTACATGATAGATGATATGTGTCTATGTATGGTATGCCAAATACATGGTGAGGCCTACATGTTATTCTTTTTAATGTAATACAAGGTGGATGGTTAATGTATGTATAAATGAATAATGCATGATGAAGTCATAGTGCCTAGTAGATGTATGTATGATGCATGTGTGTGTATGTCTAGTGATGCCTATTTGTCATTGATCCATTTTTCAAGAGTGAACTTTGAATATTGACATGATCTAGGATTTTCCCCTTTCTAGATTTAATTTAAAATGTATTTATACAAATGACTAAAAATAAATTCATTATCTTGTTTTATTTAATGAAAAGTAGTTGAAAAGATTACAAAAGCTCACAACTAAACTAAGCATAAAAAGAACAAGAGAAGGGGAGCTTCTAAACTTCTAGATCAGGTACGTGCTTGGCATAAATGAGATATTGAAAGGCATAATGAAGAGTGGTGCACTTGTTTGTGAGATGACCTATCACTTGATGGTAAGCACAATTAGATGGAGGAGGATCACTCCTCGACTTAGGTGTTAGTGGCTACAATTGTCCTTCTTTTGTAAGTTTACTCAAGCACCAAGATAGGATTTTACACTGGCAAGTTCTAACCATGTTGACATTAGTGGCTTGGCTTGAATTATCATCTTGATGTGTTGGTTTCCCATTCTTCTTAAATCCTTTATTATGGAGTGATAGTTTAAGATCGGTAGCTATGTCCTTGAGCCATTCCTATATGGTAATGCCTTTACCAGAGAGCCTAACATTCATATATCTATTAGCATTCTTGATTAACATCTTAATTTGGTCGATATCATTCGGCTTATTGCTCATTTTGAGCACTTTGTACCTCCATCATTCTAAATATTCAAAAAAGGTTTTGTCAAGTTTTTGGCAAACCAATTATAAGTCTTTGAGGTTTACTTCCATGGTTACATTGTTTGAGTATTACTTGTTGAATGCACGATCTCACTCTTCCCATTTTATGTTAATTTTCCATTCCAAGCTATGGTACTAGTCTAAGGCTTGCCTAGTTAGAGACATACTAAAGAAGCTTACCATTTGTGCTTTTGACAAGTTAGTCGACCTTATATCTACTGCATAATGCTTCAAGTAAGTCCTCAATTCAGTAGTGCCATTAAACTTACTCAAATTCCACGTCTTAAATTTATGGGGCATGGTATGATCAAGCTTCAAACTAATGTTTCTAGGTTGATGTCTTTAACCCTAATTATTTAGTGACTCATGGCTTCTAGCTTTTCATTTAATTCTTTGATAGGATCCTCTTTATAATATTTAAGTGGTGGAACTTTATTATAGCTAGGATTAACAAGGGGTATTTCTTCATCAGAAAGCTAGTCATCAGTAGCCAAAGTTTAACCTTTATCTTGCTAGGCATTAATGCTTGATAATGAATTGGTTATGTTAGCCATCATCCTTTTCTCCATATCTTAAAGGACCTCATTTAGCACAGTCTTTGCACTAGTTCATCTCTGGACATGATTGTTCTCTTTGGTGGGTTGCAATAGATCAATGGTGGTTGCAAAATAGAGGGTTAGTAATGATACATGATATGTAATATGTGCAAATGCATGGTATAAATATGATGTATGAGTAAGAAGTTAATGATCCTTTACAAGATAACAGCCTTTAATGCATGGTTAACATGTCATGTACTTAATGCATAAGTATTAGGATAAAAAATGTAAAAGTTTATGAGGTACATATGGTATACAAAGTCAAAGTCATATAGTAGGTATAGTGTTATGTATTTGGATTAAAGCATGATACACACATAGTACATAGGAAGGATATAAATGAGAAGGATGTAAAGTTTATGTTATGTAGCAAGTACAATATTATGCATATGTATACAAATTAAGCATCATCGAGGGATGTATAGGTTTGAATATAGGCTTAATTAGGCCTAATAACCTCACGTATTTAAGGCACATGCAAAGATAATGGTCTATGACATTTAAATCTTGTTTAAAGTGAAATTAGATTAGGCTTATTCCAAATAAAGACATAATAAGCTTGTCCTGACTTCAAATAAGGTTAAATGCAATAGGCCCACATAGCAATAATAATGTAATCACAAGTTTTTCGGGTCATGTAATCTAGGAAAAGTTGCTAAGCTTGACTATATAGGCTCATGGTTTAGTTAAAAGGGCTTATGGCTCCCATAAATAGAGGTCTCTCCTAACGGTCTTTCCAATCAAGGATAATAATGACCAATTAGTTCACCTTTTCATATACCTGAAGGCATGAGGCTTGTGAGTGATAGATATGGTAGCACTCCTTCATTCTTGAATGAAAAATAGAATCATGGTTCACAACATTATCTAGGGTAAAAGGGACACAGTTTATATAGAATGAATATATGGGATTTGATAAAAATTAGAATATTAGATGGCATATTATTTGGGTACTTTTAGATTGAGATTCTCAATCCCTAGTGGAGTTGCCATTATAGAGATTATGTAAGTAATTTTATTAGGGATAAGAGTGGTTAGTAGAGTCGCCACCTAGCCTCTACACTAGGATCTCTAATCTTCTATTCTAGAAATGTTTGAAATTTAGATCTTATTTATACCCCAATAATATACCTGCCATTTTATATTGTAACATTTATCAATCCTGTATCAAGTAAGAATGCATTATATTTAAACATCCATCACTTTTGCATGTATAAGAATAAATTATGGTATTTAAAGCATATTGATAAATTTATACATCCAAAAATTGTGCTATTGATTAGTAGTAATGTGACCTAACAATTACCTATAATTTCATAGGAATTGGTAGTAATTGCCCAACTCCTATCTTTAGGAGATTGGTGTTTTCAAAATACATTTTGAATAGGACTTTTGATTAGGAAAACTCATATCTATTTTATTATGAAAATACCAATTAATTATGTAGAAAATCATTTGATGTGAAAGTTAAATAATTGGCATATAAAATAAGTTGTTTAAGTAATTATTACAACCCAAAATAAACTAAAAGATATAATAAGTAAAAAACCAAAAGAAATAAAGCAAAGCACTTGAATGGTCATGTTTATACATTGAAAAGTTCGTGTGGACACTATATAGCTTTAGCTAGTGTTCATGCATACTATTGCTTATGAGGGATATTATGTCCATGTAGACCTCCACTTTAGTGAGAAAGCTTACTTGCATACAACTCAAAGGAAGAAGTTCAACGATACCAAATAAAGGATTCATATGGAAGATAAGAAATACAAATACATGTGAAACTAAAATTCAAAGTAAATGTCTATACGGGCCATGTTCCTTATGATAGGGAATCCGTATAGATAGTATAATAATTTTGATTGTCACTAACATGCATTTTAGAGAATAGGATAATTATACAACATGCTAACATTATATAATTATGCCAATATGATAAATAAAACATATTTCATTATGATACATAAAACAAATAAAACACTATTATCGAACATAAGTCCGTACGGATGACATATCATACATATATCAAGAAAGTAAGTCCGTATGAATGTTAACATGCCTATAAATAAGTTCATGCAATTAGGACAAAGATAATAAAATGAATATAATGTAATGGTAGTCAATTGTACAATATGAAATAACTCAAAACCATGACTTACTCCTATAGTCAAAGTAAGGATTACATAGAATCACCTCACTTGTGATCAATCTTTGGAGATCATAGGTCCATGAAAAATAGTATCAATATATGTAAAAGAGACCTCAGATATTACCTTATGAATGAACACTTCAAGCAATGTCACAAAAGTGTAAGAGAATATAAGGAATTATTTTAAGTGTGGCTAATAGGACTAGTAGATCGTATCCTAGTTAGAGCCCTCTCCTGGACTCACAGATGGGTTTTTTAGCTGCTATGAATTTACCCTTCAACCTCCCTTTTTTCATACCCAAAAAAGGCATTTATAGGCTTAGTTTTAAGAGTCTTCCATCTAAAAGAAGTAAAATCCTAATAAGATTAGGAATTATAGTTCAAATAGAAAGATCATACTTCTCCATGATTTCACGTCAGCAAGTTGGTGTGAACTGGTACGTCTTAGTCCATGTAGACCTAAATGGTATGCTTTCCTACCAATCTATAGGCTTCATGCTAAGTCTTAGGCTAGGTTTGATTTAGTCCATACGAACATGAATTTGGACTTATTTGGGTGGACCATATGCCTTGGGCTTAGTAGAGCTAATTAGGCTAATACGGACCTAAGTGGAGTGTGTCCATGCCGACCCTGTTTAAAATAGGTCTATGTAGATTGGCTTCTTAAAGGGCTGGTGCCATTGCTTAAAAGCTTGTCTCTGGTGATCATCATAAGCCAAAAAAGGGGTGATTAGGTCCATACCAAGCCCTCTACTATCAACATAGATTCCCTTTTTTTTTTGCAATTTGGGTCGCACCGTGGGCTTTTTGGGTCAAAGCCCGAATACATAAGGAAGTCTTAAACTAAAAATTGAGGCATCTGCAACATGTTTATTCATAGACCTATCTTCTTTTTCATTAAGATTTAACTACATGTTAAACCAAAAACTATAAAAACGTTAGCGTCATCCTTTCGAATTCAATTTCATTCCAATTTAACCAATACCACAAAGAAATCATGGGATTTCATCCACAATTAATGGAAGCTAGGTAGGTCATCACCAATTTATTATATTGAATAAATACTTATTTTTTATCTCTTGTATAGGATTAAGCTCAATGCCCAATCTAACACATTTAGATTTAGCCTAGCAAGCCAATCTAACACATTCAAATTCAGCTCAATGCCCAATGCAACACATTTAGATTCAACTCAATACTTAATCTAACACATTCAGATTTATCTCAATGCCCAATCTAACACATTTCAATTTAGCCTAGCAAGCCAATCCATACACTTATTTTTAGCTTAACAAGCCAATCCACAACTCTCTTAGGTTCAGCCTAACACATAAATCCGCTTCAGTTAAATTTCACCTACCTGAGGTAGGCATTCGTATTTAATATATCCTTATGGCAAGGTAAGTATCTCTAACTAAGGTACTTCATTATGTACTATTTCAATTTATGCATTTTCACAGCACACACCAAAATAGGGGCAATTGTAGACACCCTACTTTGGGCCTATAATGATAACTAGAGATAGGCTTTAAAGTAATAATACAAGTCACTTGGTAACCTAGTCCATATGGACTAACGTGGTATTTGTCCATTCAGACATAACACCACTAGGTCCGTACAACCCACCTAGACTTTATAAAGCCCAAGGCCCATGGTCAACCCAAATAAGTCCAAGTTCACGTCCATACAGACTAACTCAAACCTAGCCTAAGAGCTAGCCTAAAGCCCATAGACTAGTAAAAAAACCCACGAACTAGGTCTGCACAAACTAACTACTCTAAGTCCACATAGACTTATTGATAGAAAGCTTTTAAAATTGGGAGCTTCCTATTCAGACTTGATCTCCCAATCCTAGAAGGATTCTACCTCCTCTAGATGGGAAAGCCTTCCCTTAAACCTATAAATACCCCTCTTGTGTATAGGTGAAAGGAGACAATTTGAAGAGCCAAGACCTTACTGTTCGAGAGTCCAGGATAGGACTTTAACATAGGATTTGCACTACTAAACTTTAACCCACACTAAAAATTGTCTTTCTTTCTGAAACCCTACATCTTGTTTTGATTGCTTAAGAGCTTATTCAAAAAGGTAAGATCTAAGGCCACTTACTGTACATATCATATATGTTTATACTATTCATATGGACTCATAATCTCTCATGATTGGTTATGAGTGAGGTAATTCTAGGTAATCCCCACCTTGATCAAAGGAGTAAGTCATCATTTCAAGCTATTTTATTGTGTATGACTAACTATTGGTGTGTTATGACTATTCCATTATTTTCATCCTAATTATATGGATCTGTCATGATTTATGTTTATGTCCACACGGACGTAATGTATTAATGTGTGCAACACAGCATCCGTGTGGTCTTTTGCATAATACTATTTTATTTTAACTCTTTTCTATCATGCATCGAATGTGTCATATTAATATTGCTTATATTTCAACATCACATGACTATTATATGAATGTCAATAGTTTACTAAAACTATTATTTAGTCAACACAAACTCCCTTTCATAAGGAATGTAGTTTATACAGATAGTCATGTCTTAAGTGTGTTCATGTTGTCTTATAATCTGCACAGACTCCTTCTCATAAGGAATGTATTCCATACAATCAATTGTTTATAATCTCAATCTTTGTGTAAGTATGTGTATGTCCTTTGTGATTAATAAATCAATAGCTTTCTTAGTGATAATTCTCTTAGACATGCATCATGATTCATCCATATTCATGTTTAATAATTTTATCCTTTCTTTAGGTCATCGTAGACCATCATATGTTGTTTCTAACCTATTATTTCAGTTGTGTGCAAGTAACCATTCTAATAGAGTAGGAGATCCGGATGGACACAATAACCTTTACATAGAACAATCCACATGGAAATACATTAGAGTCGGTTTAGGTCTGCACAGACTTAATGATGTATAGTGAGACCTATTATGTGATTTGTACTATCTCATTTGGTTTTGTAATCTTTTATCCTTTTTTCTTATTTTGAGTTGTAATGGGTAGTTTAACAACTTATTTTACACCTCAATAGCCTAACTTCACATCAAATGGTTTTTTATCTATTTAATTAGTGTTTTTATAATACAATGGTTTTGAGTTGTTTTTAATAAATGTCAAATGAAAATGTATTTTAATAAAGGCCAATCTCCTAGAGATGGGAGTTGGGCAAATTACCACTAATTCTAATGGAATTAGGGTAATTATTAAGTCAAATAACAACAAATAAATGACCTAATTTTTGGATGTACAATATATCTTATGCTTATGATATATTCTAAATGTTGTAATTTACTTTCTCTAAGTGAAAAGGTGACATGAATGTTTTAAATATAATGCTTGCTTGCATAAAACGAGATTGATAAATGTTAGAATATAAAGGAAGGTATATTATTAGGGCATAAATAAGATCTAATTTTTAACCTTTTTTGGGCAAAACATTAGTGGTCCTAGTGTAGAGCCTGGTGGTGATTCCAAGCACAAACCACTCTCATCCCTAGTAAAATATAATAAATCTATAGTATATGTGTGTTTTGGTTTTACATAGGCAAATGTATGCATGTATGTGTCACATATGAGTGCCATGTATTATGTATGACCATAAATGAATGTAATTATCTATATGGATGTGAAAAATAATATATGATGTGATTAATGGAATTATGTAATTTTGGCAGGCATGATGATCAAATAGCTTATATGAATGTGCATATGTGTGAATTGGCATGAAATGCATGCAAATGATGAATTTGTGTATGAATGGTCAGGTGATTATATACATGTGAGATGGAATATGTAATGTAAAGATATACATGTAAAATGTATGAATGATAATATAGTTTATGTTGTATTCATGTCCATGCTTTATGTTAAACATGAGATGAATGTGCATGGTTAATTAGATGTTTATGATCATGAGGAAAGAGGTGGTATGAGTGATAAAAAGTTAATGTAAGTGTAAGCTCACCATGATAGAGTGGCCAAATAGACTATGGCATATATATGGTAATTATGATGCACACTATATATGTTAGTAGCTATGTATGATTATATACATGAAATTATTAATGTGTCTATAACATGTTATGTGTAATTATGGCATAAAAGTTACATAACATGATAATGCTTTCTTTTATCACCTTAATGCATGACATAGTGCATTAGTGATGAATATTGAGCTTTATGTCATATAATACTTTATTATTGTGCCTATTGTATGTTCATGATGTATACAATATGCATGTGATGAGATGAGAGACTTTATGGCAAGTGAATAAGATTTATGTATTCAGTTATTATGTTATGACAAGTAACATGTCATGAGAAAGTGTAATGCATTTAATATGAAAGAGTAATGAGATAATGCATTCATGAGTAAATGCATGGAATAACTTTGACATATGGAATTATAATGTGGCGTTGCATGCCATAATGATGTATAAAACTTATGATAATACTTTTTCCTAGTTTAGTCATTAGTTGGCTAAACCATTTTAATTAAAATCTATATTAAGTAATATTAATACAGTGAAACTAGATATAATTTGTTAGTAGCCCATGTAAGTAAACGAACTAGTAGATAGGTTGATTGGTTAGCTAAAAGTCACAGCAACTGCTAAGGTACTTCAGTACCTCCATAGCCTTTAAGTTGCAATACGTGTACTTTTGAGTTATTTTTATGTCCTTACCTATGGGTCTGATGCATTAATCTTTAGATCTTATTTTTTAACCTTTGAGTCTTATGCATGTTGATTATTAAAATTTCATGTTATGACATTTGGGTCTGATGCATGATAACCTAGGGGTCTATACTTTTTTGACCTTTAAGTCTAACACATACTAGGCCTTTATGGTTTTGAAGGCTTAAGTGGTCCACTGATACTTCATTATCTATAGTGTATTTGTTTCTTGAGTATGGGCATATTAAATAGAACTTAATGAATAATAAACATGCTTATATAATGTATGGCATGATTTAAT
>CANXYI011988456.1:0-16414 GCA_948208565.1 Hura crepitans
ATCAAGACTCTATTTATTCTCATGAAAGATTTGTATCATTATATAATCTTAGGGACACCATACAAATTATCACTCTCTATATAGTTAAACACAATTGCATATCCTGTATAGTAAAAAAAAATGAAGTTGATTTTTCTTTCATTAAGAAACCAAAGACAAGATATCTCAACCTCGTAAATGCATATTCAATTTATGAAATTGAGATTAATTACATTCTAAAAGGTAAACAAAAATAGTAAGAATTTTTATAACAAAATATATCTTTTCACAAAATTGAAAAACAATTACAAAAATCTTTTCTCTAAGAAAAAATAAAAAATTTCCAAAATGAAATTTGCTTAGATATGCCAAATGCTTTTGGGAATAGAAAACAACATATGGTTGATCTACCATATGAAAATGATTTTTCTAAAAAATAAATTCCCATAAAAAGTAAGACTTATCCAAATAGATTATGATTTCAAACAAAATTGTAAAAAAGAAATTCAGGATCTTGAATCAAAAGGTTTCATCACATAATCATGTTTACCATGGAGTTGTGCAGCCTTCTATGCCAATAAGGCATCTAAATTAGAAAGAGGCATACCTTGTTTGGTCATAAATTGCAAACTTTTAAACAAGGCATTAAGGTGGATAAGATATCCCATTCTAAGTAAAAAATATCTTTTGTAAAAATTACATTTTGCATTAGTTTTTTCAAAATTTGACATGAAATTTGGTTTTTGACAAGTCTAAATTGACCCAAAAGATAAATATAAAACTACTTTCATAGTTCCATTTAGTTACTATGAATGGACTATCATGACATTTAGTTTGAAAAATGCTTAAGAATTTCAAAGAATTATGAATGAGATTTTCAATCCTTATTCAAAATTCAGCATTATTTTACATTAATGACATGCTCATATTTTTTGACTCCATTAATCAGCATTTTAAACACTTAAAAATATTTTTCTATATAACAAAGAAAAATGGCTTAGTTCTTTCAGAAACAAAAATGTCATTATTTCAAACAAAAATTTCTAGGGCAATATTTCGAAAGGAATAATTGTTCCTATTGAAAGGTTTCTAGAATTTGCAAAGAAATTTTTTGACAAAATCTTGGATAAAAGTCAATTACAAAAGTTTCTTGGAAGCCTAAATTATGTTCTTGATTTATGTCCAAACATAAACCCATTACCCAAACCTCTCCATGACAGACTAAAGAAATCTCTTGGTCTAAAGAGCACACAAAAATTATCCAGCTCATAAAAATCCATGTTCAAAACATTCCTTATTTATACCTAGCAAACCCCCTAACTCCTAAGATCATCAAAATCGATGCCTTTAATTTAGGTTATGGTGGTATTTTAAAACAAGTTCAAAATGAGCGGGAAAGCATAATCAAATTTACCAATGCATATTGGAATGATTGTTAAAAGAATTATCTTACCATTAAGAAAGAAATTCTTTCAATTGTCATAGGGGTGTGCATTGATTGGTTTGGTTCAATAATCAAACCAAATCGATTTAACCAAAAATCAAAATAATGATAAAATCCAAATTGAAAATCGAATTGAATTAGCATATAAATCGAATCGAATCGAAATAATTCAATCGGTTCAATTAGGTTAATTCGGTTAATGAAATTTTTTTAGCATAAAAAAAACATTTTTTCTAACTTATTTCACTTCTATTCATTCAATATTTGCCTACATTAAACTTAAATTTAAAAACATACCAATTATCACAAAATACCATGAAAATTAAAATAATTCAAAAATAATATTCAAAATAATATAATCTCATTAAAATTACAGCCCAATAATAAGAGTTCTCCATCAAATTATATGAATTTTGAAACTTCCTCCTTTGAGTTTCCTTCCATCCAAGAAAAAGTCATCATAATACACATATCATAATTACCTACACAAACTTGCAAGTTTTAATATGTTGGTAAAAGGAAAACTAACTTTAGTACATCTAATAGGTTACTTCAAGAATCTGCATTACTACTACACATTACTATTCTGGTACCTCTAAATTCGATAGCTGGCAAATCTAAAAATATTCAAGGAAATTAATTTATTATACAAACACATAAAAATAAAAAGCAATTGTAATTGAAATATAACATCAATTTGTGTAGGTTAGATATACCTTTTTCAAATTTCTCAACATTTTCTAAAACAATATTTTGGAGCCAATCTTATGCACAAATCAAGCCTTTCACCACTTTTAGAGTAAAAGAGCTCCTAAATTCATCAAGAATATTCCTTTCGATGTTAAAAGTAGACTCTAAAGCTACTATAGAAATAGGAATAGCCAAGGTGTCTTTAGCCATGCACGATAGGATGGGAAATCTCTCGCAATTAATCTTCCACCATCTCAAAATATCGAAATCATCTCGATCTTCTTGATTTACTTCCTCTAAATATAAGTCTAATTATGTTTTCTTTTTCTCAATAACACTTTCATTCTCTAATCTTTGTCTTTTGTATTCCTCCTTAAAAACACCTATGCTCCTTTTTATTCCCAAAATAGCTTGCTTATTTGACTCAATATTGCTTATTATAAAGCTCCCACTTAATTAGGATGACTGGACAATTTTAGGTTGAAACACACTTTTATACTCGTTGAATAATTCAAATTGTGCATCTTTCGCTCCATGAAATAGTTTCTTTCCATTTTCATTACCATGAATCTTACAAAAAGCAAACTCCATTGCCTCAAATTTTTCTCAAGGATCAAACATAGCAGTAAAAAAAATAAGTTTATTTATTTTATCAAAATTACCTCAATATTTTTCAAACTTTGTTTTCATCCTTAAAGCTATTGATTTCACCACTAAATCATTACTATAAGTCCACTTTAAGATGAGTCTAAGTAGATCACTAATCTGAATCCAAAAAGTGTTAGATGTCATATAAGATGACCTAAAAATTACACGGTGGCATCATAAAAGTGTTGCAACATGCTACCCATTCTTCTCACAGTCCCCTGATATATAAAAATAACCCTATCACTATCTAGTGATTACACATCAATTTTGAAGTATGGATCTTATGCATCAAATACATGAAAAGCTTTCTCAAATTGTTTAGCCATACTCAACATTTCATAGGTTGAATTCTATCTAGTTGAAACATCTAAAATTAATGAACTTTTACACTAGATATTATTATTTTCAATATAATCTTTGATTTTTTTCAACCTAGTAGGGGATTGTCTAATATATCTCATTGTATTTCTAATCCATTTAATTGAGCAATTTAAACCTTTCAAGCCATCTTGGACAAATAAATTGATAATATAAGCAATTCGTCTCATATGTAAATACTTGCCATTTGCAACACTAGTTCCCCAATGAGTAAGCTTCTTTTTTAAGAAATTAATAGTAACTTCATTAGCACCATGATTGTCTATTGTGACTGTGAACACCTTATCAATCCCCCCACTCAAGCAAATAGTCCACTAACACTCTACCTAGTGAATCACCTTTATGACTAGAGATAGGAACAAAAATCAAGATTTTATTATACAACTTCCAGTCACTATCGATGAAATAACATGTGATACATATGTAATTCATTTTTTGAAAGGATATCCAAGTGTCAGTGGTGATGCATCCATAAAGAGCATTTTTTTCAGGTGATTCTTTAACTTTGTCCTTTCATCTAAATACAATTGATAGCAATCACGTGAAATTATCCATCTAGCAGGCATTTTAAACCTAAGACATGACACTTGCATTAATTTTCGAAACCCTTTACTTTTAACAACCTTATATGGATACTCATCAGCAACAACCATTTCAATAATAGCCTACTTAATTGCCATTTAATCTAATTTCCAAGTAGAAATATACCCAAGTTCCCATCCTCCCCCACTTATTGCAAACATAATTATTTTTGTGAATTATTTACATTCTATGGGCATTTCTTACAAGACATAATGTGATTTTTCAATGCAGATGAGCCATTTTTCCTAAGATCATAATAGAAATCTTTATTACAGTAGTTACACTTGCCTTTTATACTACCGATTCCATCTGTAAACTTTTCAAAGTGTTCCCACATCTTGGACCTTAGCTTTATCGGCTTTCTTTTAGACTTTGCATCATCCCCACTTGAAGGCAATGTATTTGAATTCCCTTAATCTTAAGGTGTTTCTCTAGCCAAACTTGGTGAATGTTGTAATGTTTGTGACATCTAAAATATTGCCAAAAAAGGAATAAATAAATTTTGGTTGAATAATATGAAAATAATATTAAACTTGTCCATATGAAAATAATATGTTAAATGCACATAATATGAAAATAATATGAAACTAATCTAGCCTAAGGAAGCATACTTATCAACAACTAAATCTCATGTGGCCTAAAGCATCTCTAATTGAGATTTTCATGCCCACTCTTATATAATTTAATTCAATTTTACGTTGATTGCTAAATTTACAACAATGCAAATCCAAATTCTCTAGGTTCAAATCAAATAATAGATTAGTCAAAGCTATATTGATAGCTGATAATAGAATATTCACTGGGCATCAATATGGGAAAATCAGATTATGGAAGATTTCATCAAAGGATCTAAAAATTTATAAGCGAATTAGATCTCAACATAAATTTAAAGACTTTGTTAAAAGCTCAATAAAGCTAAGCAACTATATGGAAATAAGAAGAAATAAAAACACGGTTTGGCTAAAACATTTTGATGCAATTTCATGTCTAAGCTTAAGTGAAGATAAGTCTATTCTCTACTCAACTTCATGGGATAATACCTTCAACGTGTGGAGAATTTCAGACTCTAAATGTCTCAAATCGGTTCTATGCTTAGCTACTGTCGGGAGTCTCATGATTAGTGGGTTAGCAGATATAGGGATTAATGTGTGGAAAAGACTGAGAAAGCTCATATTTGGTTATTATTGTTAACAGGTCACTGTAAAGTGTTTAGCTACAGAGAAAGATTATGAGTCTGGGGTGGAAAGCGATGGATTTTATACAGTGGAAGTCTTGACAAGTCTATGAAGATATGGCAATTATCAAACATGGTCTGGTGTTCGATGTAGAGACATAAAACAATAACACAAAAGAGATCAAAATTAATTAAGAAGAAAATCCTTAAATATATACATACACATTTTTTTACAACATTCAATTTTTGAAAAATTAAAAAATTATCATCAAGATTAGGAATATAATAAATAATTTATAATGAAGAAAGCAATCACCAATAAAAAGATTACAATTTACAAAGAAGCTAAAAATGAAAAGGTGTTAAAGACATACCTCTAGCATGTGGTAGATGTCGCCTGTTGAAGATGGAAGACGACGACAGTGAAAGTCATGTTGTGGCTGTCAAAAGGAGATAAAAGATGAATGGTGGTGAATTCAGTGTAATTAATACGGTCTATGGTGGCTGTTGTCAGAGATCTAAGAAAGGATAGGCAGTTTGATAGTAATGTGTGGCTATTTGAGGCTCAATCAAAAATTGAAACAAAAAGGAAATAAAGGGGTCAGTGGTGGGATGAAATGATGCAATATTGTTAATGTATCGGTTGATTTGATTTTTCTTCGATTTTAACTATGAAAATCAAACCAAATCGATATAACCAAATTTTTGAGCTTTCTAAACGAAATTGAACTAATTTAACTAAAAAACTGAATTGAATTAAAAATTAGTTTGATTTTTCGGTTATAATAAAACTATGCTTACCCCTAAATTATCATATGCATCACAAAATTTCAAAGCGATTTACTCAATTAAAAGTTTATACTTTGTATTAACTGTAAATTTACAAAAGAAGTTTTACAAAAAAAATGTTCAAAATATTACATCAAAATAAATTTTTGCTAGATGGCAAGCTATATTAAGTATTTTTTATTTTGATATAGAATATATCAAAAGAGATACTAACTCCATTCTCGATTTCTTAACCAGGGAATTTCTTTAAAATGCCCAAAAAATGAAAGATAAAATCAACTAAAAAACCATAGACATAAAACTCTAGCCACCATCCACAGCTTAAGAAATCACATCATTTCCCAAAATGGTCTTAAAATAAAAAAAACTAAAGACTGTAAAAAGTCCCAAGTATAGAAATGGATAGAAACCTTATCCTAATCACCAAAACTAATTCTAGCAATCCAAAAGGCTTCTAAATATACTCCAAAGTTCAAAAATCATGAAATTATTCCCATCTCGATGTAAGAATACAAAAAACAGGAATCATAATCCTAGTCACAAGATTGCAAAAGTATTATTCCTTTACCTACTTAAAAAACAATCAAGAAAGAAGAATCTTCCTCTTCAAAAACCCTTTCTCAAAAAGAACCTTTAAAAATTATTTTATCTCAAATTGTTTTGACTTAACCAGATTCCTTAAAAAAGGTTCATTCAGAATATTTTTAGAAAACTTATTTATGAAAAATCATTACTATTGAAGAAGGATTTTTTAACACAAATCATTTTCAAACTATAGCAAATATTTTTGAAAAATGATGATTTTTTTAAGCCATATGATCTCATAAAAACTCCAGCTTACTACTGAGTCCTTCTTGAAACCACTAGCTTAACAACCTTTAGAGACACCCCTTCCAAAGACACAACCATAAAATGACCCGCCTATTCTACCCTTAAAATCATCAAGGTCCTGCATCTTTCTAAGCAAGGCCAAAACCTTTCAAAACCTAAAAGTTACCTTCTAAATTTCCATATATTTTTAAACCGCTGCCATACATTTAACTATTGGGATTACTAACAAACGTGCTTTAATACCCTTTTTTATCTAAAACCCACATCGAATACATATTTGGCTGATTTTCTTTGACAAAAGCTTAAACTTTCAAAAATTCATTTCTAGTTTCACTATTGGTAGATTTAATTTGGAGCTATTATAGAAATTCTCTAACCAGAAGTCCAAAAAAGTTTTCATTTTTTCAAGACTCATTTTAAGCCATTAGAGTGAGAAAAGAAATTTTCTCCCCTTTTGATCTTCTCAATCAAATTCTTTTTTCCATGGGTCTTTCATTGGACATTACAATACCAAGCTCAAGAAGGCGCTACTATCATTGTCCAAAAATTCAAGGTAAAGTGGTGAAATGCCTTCCAAGTCATAAACCCAATCCTTACTCTAGTAATTGAAACATGGTTACAACAAATAGGATTTTTAAGCTTGAGTAATGCTTCATAAAAAACCCATTCTGCCTTCCTAGTCTAAAAATTTTTCTTCAACAGTCAATTGGCAAAAGCTCAAACTAACAAAGAATATATAGTTGTCATAGCCTAATTAATGAAGAATAAGACCTCCAGTAAGGCCTTATCAAGTGGATCATTTACAAATAGACCTAGGCAATGATAATAAAGATTGCTTTGAGATTTTTCCTTCCCTCTAGACTCGATGATATATTAAACCTATGTAAAAAAAAGTACAAATGAGAATTTTATGTTTCTTGATAAGTAAGTTGAAAACCTTTGAGGTAAAAAAGAACACTAGATAAGGCATGGTAAGAACCTCTATTATTGAACAAAATTATGGACTTTCATCTCATATTTCTAAAAGCAGTTTTGACAAGGTGTACTAAAGACCTCCGTAATCTTCTCCATTATTGTGTAGAATTATTGAAGGTCAAGCTCATGTTTTAGCTTTTTCTCATCAAAATTTCATTTTTGCCATTTCATTTGCCTATTTAAAGAGCCACCCTCCCCCTTGATAAGCAGAGTAGTCTTTAGGAACCTTCTTCTTTTCTCTTTAGCTCATGTGTTGAGCAAAGCTCTATAACCTTTCCCCTTCACCAAATATTGTATCTTCAGTTTGATAATAAATAAAATATTTAATTTTGCTTAAAGTTTTATTTTATATATAAAGTAAGTAATCTATATTATTCTTGCATCCATTTTATAAGTATGCTTTATACGTAACGGAATCAAAGAGTAAATAAAAGAAAGAAAATATAGAAGAAAGAAAGATAAAAGAAATTATGGATACATAATGGTAAAATCATGCATGAACAAAGTTTCTGATGTACCAAATCAAACTATGATGTACGTACAAAGCATACTTATAAAATGGATGCAAGAATAACATGAATTACTTACTTTATATATAAAATAAAACTTTACACAAAATCAAAGATTTTATTTATTATCAAGCTGGAGATACAATATTTGGTGAAAGAGAAAGGTTACAGAGCTTTAATTAACACGTGACCTACCTATCAAAGGGAGAGGATAGCTCTTTAAATAGGCAAATGAAATAGCCAAAATGAAATTTTGAGAAGATAGAAGCTAAAAGATGAGCTGGACTTTTAATAATTCTATACAATAATTAAGGAGATTATAGAGGTTTCAGTACACCTTGTCAAATCTACTTTCAAAAATAAGAGCTGGAAGTCTATTATTTTTTTTTTCAATAATGGTGGTTCTTAGCACGCCTTGGCTAGTCTATTTTTTTGAGTTGAAAGGTTCTCAACTTGCTTGTTAGGAAAAAATAAAAGTTTGTCATTTTACACTTTTTTTACATGGGCTTAGTTTACAATCAGGCATAGAGGAAAGGAAGAATACCAAAGTAATTATCTTTATTATCGTTGCCAAAGTCTATTATAAGCTCTAAAGCTATAGATGATCCACTTGATGAGGCTTTAATAGAGGTCTTATTCTTCATTTTTTTAGGCCATGATGGCCATATATTCTTCTTCAATTTGAGCTTTTAGCTAGCTGACTATTGAAGAAAGATTTTTGTGTGAGAAAGGTAGAATAGGCTTTTAATAAAGCACTACTCGGGATTAAAAATCCTCTTTGTTGTAGCCATGTTTCAATTGATGGAGTAAAGATTGGGTTTATGACTTAAAAAGCATTCCACCATGTTTCCTTGAATTTTCGAACAAGGATAGTAATGCCTTATTGAGCTTGGTATTGTAATGTCCAATGGAAGACCATGGAAGGAAGAATTTGATTAAAAAGATCATGAGGGGAGAAAATTTCTTTTCTCACTCTGATGGCTTGAAATGAGTCTTAAAAAGACAAAAACTTTTTTGGACTTTTGGTTGGAGAATTTTTGTAATAGCTTCAAATTGAATCCACCATTAATGAAACTAAAAAGGAATTTTTGAAAGTCTAAGGTTTTGTCAAAGAAAATGAGCCAAGTGTGTGTTTGGCTTGGGTTTTATATGAAAATGGTATTAAGCCATGCTTGTTAGTAATCCCAACAGTTAAATGTGCAGTAGTAGTTAAAAAATGTATAGAAATTTAGAGGGATGCAGGACCTTAATGACTTTGAGGGTAGAATAGGTGGATTCTTTTATGGTTGTCTCTTTAGGAGGGCTATTTTTAAAAGTTACTAAGCCAATAGTTTCAAAAATGGCTTGATAGTAAGCTGGTGTTTTTGTGAGATTCCATGACTTAAAAAACCATCATTTCTCAAAAGCATTTGCAATGGTTTAAAAATGATTTGTGTTAAAAAGTCATTCTTCAACAGTAATGATTTTTTGGAAATAAGTTTTCTCAAAATATTCTAAATGTGCCTTTTTCAAAGGATCTGGTAAGTGAAAACAAATTGAGAATCATTTTGAGATAAAATAATTTTTGAAAATTCTTTTTAAGGGTTTTTGAAGAGAGATTTTCTTTCTTGATTATTTTTTAAGTAGGTAAAGGAATAATACCTTTGCAATCTTATGAGAAAGATCATGATTCCTATTTTTTGTATTCTTCCATTAGGATGGGAATAATTTCTTGGGTTTTTAACTTTTAAGTATATTCAAAACCCTTCTGGATTGCTAGAATTAGTTTTACTGATTGAGATAGGATTTCTCTTCATTTCTATACTTGAGACTTTTTAGAGCTTTCAATTTTTGATTTTGAGACCATTTCGAGAAATGATATGATTTCTTGAGCTCTGGCTATAGCTTTTGTGTTTCTAATTTTTTAGTTGATCTATCTTTCATCTTTCTGGGCATTTTGAAGAAATTCCCTGGTTAAGAAATTGGGAATCAAATTAGTATCTCCTTTTATATGTTTTATATCAAAGTCAAAAATACTTAATATAGGTTGCCATCTGGCAAAATTTTATCTTGATGCGATGTTTTGAACATCTTTTCATAAACTTCTTTTGCAGAGTTATAGTCAATGCGGATTAAAAACTTTTGACTAAGTAAATAGCTTTGAAATTTTGTGATGCACATGACAATTGAAAATAATTTTTTTATAATAGAATAATTCTTTTGACAATCATTAAATGTGCACTGGTAAATCTAATTATGTTTTCCCGCTAATTTGAACTTGTTTCAAAATATCACTATAACCTAACTCACAGGCATCAATTTTGATAATCTTGGGAGTTAGGGGGTTTGCTAGGTGCATACAAAGAATATTTTAAACATAGGTTTTTATGAGCTAGACAATTTTTGTGTGCTCTACAGACTGAAGGATTGGGTTTTTCTTTAGTCTGGATGAAGCAGCTAATCAGTTTATGTTTGGATAGAAATCAAGAACATAATTTAGGCCTTTAAGAAACCTTTGTAATTGAGATTTATGTAAGATTTTGTCGGGAAATTTGTGTACAAATTCTAGAGACTTTTCAATAGGAACAATGGTTCCTTTCAAAATATAGTGTCTTAGGAATTTGATTTTTATTTGAAATAACAATATTTTTATTTTTGAAACAACTAAGCCATTTTTCTTTATTACCCAGAAAAATATTTTTAGGTGTTTAAAATGCTGACAGAGAATATGAGCACGTCATTAATATAAAAAATGCAAAAATTTGAATAAAGATTGAAAATCTCATTCATGATTTTTTAAAATTCTGAATGAGCATTTTTCAAACTAAATGGCATGACGGTCCATTCGTATTGATCAAATAGAATCATGAAATCAGTTTTGTATCTATTTCTTAGGCCAATTTGGACTTGCCAAAATACCATATTTTCATGTCAAATTTTGAAAAATCTAATATAGAATGTAATTTTTGCAATTAATGCATTGTTTAAAGGTTTGTAGTTTATGACCAAACGAGTTTGAATTGTGGTGGCAGGTGCAGATAATTTTTTTCTTTTATCGAATAGGAATGAGATCATAGCTTTTTTGAGGTTGAAGAGATATATGTTGTTTCGAAGGACTTCATAAGCTTCTCTAGATATTCCTTTTTGGATTTATGAATTTTTTTATTTGTTTTATGACTTCAAGGATGAAGGTCTGGCCTTTTTGTGAGCATGTTAATGCTTTTTGAGCTTTTAGATTCTCGTCTAGAGTCTGAAGTTTCAATTTCAATAACTTATAAGAATTCGCGGTTACCTGTTGGTTCAGAAAACTTAGTTTTACTTTCACAAAGAAGAAAAGCTTCTATTTTATGTAATATTTCTTCTTCGAGTTGAAATTCATTAAGTTTTCTATTGATCCTACAATATATTGAATTGTGACTTTTTTTGACACACTTATAGCAAGTAATGTTTTTTTTTTTTTAGATTTTTTTGACTTTTAGGCTTTTGTTTTGAAGTGTTTCTTTTTGTAGTATTTTTTGAATTTTTTTTTGTAATAATCCTCTTTATTAGGTTTTGAAGAGGAACGATATTTAGTTTTTTTATACTTTTCTCTTCTGCAGGATCCTCTACAATTAGGAACAACTTCTTTCGTAGAATATTCAAACTGCTTTGCAGAATGATCCTAACTATTTTTGGTTTTCTTCATTTCCCATTTTAAGTGTTTTTGTAATTTAAGATCCTGATAGATTTTTATACCTTTCTTTTGTGTGATGCTTATCAATTCACCTTAAGTTAATAGATTGTAAGGGATTTTCCTGCCAAAAGATTATTTGATTCTATTCCTAGCTTTTGCTCCTAAAAGTGTAAAAAGACTAGCAAGAAGCTTTTCTTTCCAAAAAGGTTAGTTGGAATTATCCCTAAGCATTAAACAAGTTAAAAATGTCTTTTCGTAATACTAAAAATCACTTAGTTTCTTACACCTAAGGTTTGATAGTAATTATGAGTTTTTTCTCTAATATAGGATGGATCGCCTAAGAAATATGATGAGATTATATAGATTAGGGTACTAATAGCATCTTACATAAGATGCTCTAACTCATCGAGGATGGGAGTTCCATCCTCTGTGGTTTAGATAGCTTTTAGGAGCTCTATGTGTTGTTGTGCTGTAAGATAGAAATCTCACCATCCTCTTAATTGTTCTGAGAAACCAACAATGAAGAGCTTGCTATGGCCCTATCGGAGGTTCTTGTTTAGCTTTTATAGGCATTGGCTGCTATGGTCATCTGCTGGAGAAAACTAAGAATATTGTACTAAAAGATTCCATTTATGTTCTATTTATAAATAGAGGTGGCATTGAACTTAAACTGTGTTAAGATATTTGGTATGTTTTCTATGCCTAGGTCTGGGGTTGTAGTAATGGTTATTGTTTCTGAGTTTTGCCAATGTAACTTACTTAGCTCGAAACTTTGTGGGTCATTTTTTTAATTAGAATTTTTGTTTAGAACATGTATGGATTATGGTTCAAAGATGTCAGGGACAATGGTTGGGGTAGAAGTAAAAGTAGAGGTTCCTTCTATCTTACTGAGCTAATCCTATATAGTTTGAATAAAATCTTTGTTAGCCTCCTTGAACTGCTTTTGACTAGTTTTTGAGATTTTTTTTCATTGTCGATTCTTTTGTAGAAGTTACGATAGATTTTTGAGCTTGTGCAATCCTATTAAATTGTTTAGCTATTGTATTTAGGTGTGTATTTGTGAAGTTATTTTGTTGAACAATATTTTTGAAATTATATTAAGCTTCTTCATTTAGGAGATTGTAAGGTGTTGCATCTACTGTGAGACCTAAATGAGAGATTTTTTTGTTACAACTATAATGGTGTCAAAATTAGTTGTAATTAATAATTATCTTTTTAATAGTTATTTTATTTGGAAGGTTTTATTTAATTAAGAAGTTATTTTATTTAAAATTTATTTTTATATGGTATGATTTTTTCATATTTATCTTCCTATTTTAACAATTCCTAATTAGAAAGAATTCATAATTTCCTAATTAGAAAATAATTCCTATTTTACTAAACTTATAATATTTATTTAAAGAGACTGAATTGAATCAATAAAATAAATAAAAAGCTTATAAGAATTCTAAGAAATTAGGTTCTTTCTCTAATGAGTCTTAAGTCGCAACTCCCTTCTTTTCTTTTCTTGCAATTTCAAAGGCAATTGTAGGAGATTATTTTCAAGTTGAACAAACCAGTAAACAAGGAAGGGCTGCTGATAGCAATAATATATCGTTGCCTAACTAAGTAAATGACCAATCAAAAAATGAATAAGAAGTAGCACAGCAGCCGATAGGAGGAAGAACTATTTGCAATCATTTCCTATGCTTAATTTGGTGGAGAAATCCATGGTGATGAGGCAAGAGAAGTTTATTTGCTGGAATGCCTCTGCAACTAGTTAGATGTCATTGAATTCTGATGGTGAGTTTCGAAGAAGCTGTCTTCATTCTATTTGTAGGGGTGTTTTCAAAGATGATTGCGGCCGATGGTTAGGCAGTTTTTACATAAAGTTAAGTTCCTACAGTGCTTATAGAGCTAAAGTATGGGGTATCTTCTCTACCCTTCGTAAAGCTTGACAAATGGGTTAGTGGAAGATTCAGTTACAAGTTGATAATTCCAGTGTTATTCAAGCCAATAAAAATAAAGGAGATTATGTGTCTTTAGCATAGGGATTTAATTGAGAATATTCGCGAGCTGCTGAATCGTAATTGGCTGGTAGATGTTACTCATGTTTATAGCTAAGCTAATGGGGTTGCAGATGGTCTTGCAAATTTGGCCTTTGATCAGGATGTGATTTCTCAATGGCATTCTATTATCCTTTCCCATTTGAATATGGATTTGTTCGGTGATGTCTTAGGTGTTTCAATGCCTAGGATGGTAACTATGTAGTTTTTGAAGGAATTATACTTAGTTAGCTGGATAATTATAGTTGACTGAGTTAGTTAGTGAGGCAGTTATAGATTAGTTAGTTATCAAAATAGTTACATAACTGCTGCTTCTATTATTTTCTTCCGTATCTTTTCTGTTATTTTGATGAGCTAGATTTTGCAGAGCTAAGCAGCTCACATGTTTCTTATGATCTTTATTGTATAAAGCTTCAGATTGAAGCATTTTCTTTTGCAATTTTTCCACATATTGAAATTGAGAAGTTTTCTTCCATTATTCTGCATCTAATCTTGAATATTGTATCAGAGCAAAGTTATTCTTTATCACTTTAATCCTAGATTGATTCAGCAAAGCATATCAAATTAGATGGCAGCTGACAGGAGGGGATTAGCTCAAGAGAATCATTTTTGAATTTATGATAGAAGGAATCCATTTGGATCTCATGGATATGAAAATTTGGGAGCTCTATTAGTTTCTGCATTATTAATTGGCAGGAACTATCTTACCTGGAGCAGAGCAATGAAGATTGCTTTAGCTGCAAAGAGAAAACTAGGCTTCATCAATGGAAGTTTTCTACAGCCATCAGAGGATAGAGAGGATTTTGAGGACTGGTGTGAGGGAAATGCTATAGTAGTCTCCTGGATTCTAAGTTCACTGTCAAAGGAACTTTATGACTCATTTGTATATGCATCTTCAGTAAAACGAGTTATGGTATAGATTGGAGAGAATGTTTGGTGCATCTAATGGTCCATTGAGAATTAGTATCAAAAGAGACATAAATTCATTACTCCAAGGTAATGATTCTGTGTCTATATACTTTATAAAGTTAACTAAACTTTGGGATAAGCTTCACCACATAGTTCCTATGCCTCAATGCACATGTAACTATACTTGTGGTGCTTTGAGAGAAATAGAAGAGATTAATAAGTTTGATAAGATTTTACAGTTCTTACTTGGACTTAATGAAATCTATGATAATGTTGTTAATCAAATCTCAATTATGGAACCACTACCAAATCTGGACAAAACCTATTCAATGGACTTGAATGTGGAGAAACAAAGGCAAATAAGTTCTCAAACTACTGAATCTATAGAGAATAGAGCCTTGATGATGAAAGATGGGAAGGTTTTTGCTGGCAAATAGAACTCAAATAGGAAAGATGCAGAAAGAAAGGAGGAGAAATATTGTAGACACTATAAAACTGGAGGTCATATGAAGGAAAGTTGTTTTAAGCTGATAGGATATCCAGACTGGTTCATTAAATTAAGGCAGAAAAAGGTGAATCAAAAGGGAAAAGGAAGTTACAAAGCTAACATGACTGATTACATAGTGGATGAAGATGGTGGAGATTCAGCTCAGACAATAAAAGATATTATTCAGAAAGAACTATCCAGACTGTTCAAAGGAAAGCAGGTTATGCACACATACTACCTCAACTATACATAAGAATTAGCAGGTATTATGTCAGTTCCTTCTTATCAATAGAACAAGTCAAAAACCTGATAATAGGTACAGGAACTAGCAATCATATGTGTGGAAATAGAAGTCTATTTGATGCCTTAATGCCTGTCATAAAAACTAGTCTTTTACATTTACCAGATGGATCTTTTAAGACAGTATATAGAACTAGAAATATCAGTCTCTCTAATGACATTTATCTTGAAAGTGTGTTGTATATGGATACTTTCAAGTACAATTTGCTATTAGTTAGCAAGATGTCAAACACAAGTTCCATCATTTTCATATTTTACCTAAAATTTTATGCTCTATAGGACCAGAAAACTGATTTAGTTATGGGTATTGGAAGAGTTATAGGGAATCTATATATTCTAGATTCATGTTCCATTTGTAAAGAGACAATACAATTGTACTTGCCTCTTTTAGATAAATGTAAACTAGAAAATACAGTATGTGCTAGTATGAATAAAACTAGTCATTATGCTGAGGTTTGGGATAGAAGACTAGGCCATCCATCTAATGTTGTGATGAAACAATTGGCATTGCCATTAAATGTAACAGAATTGCTCTCTGATCACATTTGTGATGTTTGTGCAAAGTCAAAGCAGACAAGAATAACATTTTCTATAAATGGAAGTCATAGTCAAAAACTGTTTGAACTTGTACACATGGATGTTTGGGGACTATATGCTGAACCATCTCTATCAGTAGCAAGATATTTTCTGACTCTTATTGAAGACTGCAGTAGAAACACTTGGACTTTTCTTATGCAGACCAAAACTTAGGTACCTCATATTCTTTCAAAATTTGTTAGATAAATACAAACTCAATTCAATTATGTCATTCAGCAACTCAGATCTGACAATGGAAGTGAGTTTTTGTCTAGTGAATGCCAGGATTTATTTGATAGTTTTGGAATTATCCATCAAAGATCTTGTGTGTATACACCACAGCAGAATGGGATAGTTGAGAGGAAACACAGGCACATTCTGCAAGTGGTTAGAGCTCTATTGCAGTAGGTTTTCTTACCAATCAAATTCTGGGGTGAAGTTGTTTT